>CM076575.1:1203448425-1203690686 GCA_034641835.2 Pinus albicaulis | reverse complement strand
TTTCACTTTCATGGACTATTTTACTTCATATAATATCTTCACTTTCATGGACTGTTTTACTTCACTGTTGTAGGGTTTTGGGTACTTTAATTTGTATTTGGAACAATGGACGTCGGTACTCTATCTGTTGCTTTACTATTCTATATACTGCTATTTCACTTTCATGGACTGTTTTACTTCACTGTTGTAGGGTTTTGGGTACTTTAATTTGTATTTGGAACAATGGACGTCGGTACTCTATATGTTGCTTTACTATTCTACATACTGCTATTTCACTTTCATGGACTGTTTTACTTCATATAATATCTTCACTTTCATGGACTGTTTTACTTCACTGTTGTAGGGTTTTGGGTACTTTAATTTGTATTTTGAACAATGGACGTCGGTACTCTATCTGTTGCTTTACTATTCTACATACTGCTATTTCACTTTCATGGATTGTTTTACTTCATATAATATCTTCACTTTCATGGACTGTTTTACTTCATATAATATCTTCACTTTCATGAATTTGTTTTACTTCAACATTTGTAGGGTTTTGGGTACTTTAATTTGTATTTGGAACAATGGACGTCGGTACTCTATCTGTTTCTTTACTATTCTACATACTGCTATTTCACTTTCATGGACTGTTTTACTTCATATAATATCTTCAAAACATCGTTTCTCGTCTTTTAAAATTTTAATTTTTTTTTTTTAAAATTCAACCCTCCGTCGGTCTACCGACGCCTTGTAGACGTCGGAACTGCGACAACCCAGAAACGTCGGAAGAGAGACAGTATGAAAACGTCGGAAGAGCGACGTTCCAAACGTCGGACCACATATCGTCGGAATTACGACATCTTCCAGACGTCGGAAGAGTGACGTCCAAAATGTCGGACCACATTTAGTCGGAATTGCGACAATTTACAAGCGTCAGAAGAGCGACGCCAAAACGTCGGACCACGTTTAGTCGGAACTGCGACGGTTTATAAGCGTTGGAAGAGCGACGTCCAAAACGTCAGACCACGCTGGGTCGGAATTGCGACGATTTATAAGTGTCGGAAGAGCGACGTTCCAAACGTCGAACCACATTTCATCGGAAGTGCGACAGTTTACAAACGTCGAAGGCGCGACAGTTTGTGAGACATCGGAAGAGTGATGCTTGTTCGGAACGACGGAAGAAGTGTCGATAGTGCGACACTTTTTACTTGCGTCGGAACGGCGACGACATGACAAACCACGGTTTGTCCACCCCCGAACTGTCGCTCTTGCGACGACTATGTGTCGGAATAGCGACGAATTGGCCGTCGGAATTTCCGCCAAATTATCTAGTGTAAAGATGCACACACACACACACACACACACACAGATATATATATATATATATATAGTACATTAGGTGACCCTTGGCTTCCCATTCTAAGTGGTCTCTTGGACTCCATTTTTCCATTCATCTTCTACACCTACCCATTGAGGATTAGGTGTCCAACAATGATATCGGGAAAAAAATAAGCTTTGATTAAACCATAGGAAATATGTTGGGTCAATATTGAAGAGGTTTAATATGCATGATTGTAAATCGATGAAGGTTCATATTCCTGTAGGTGTAAAGTTATCTACTGAACAATGTCCCAAGTCACAAGAAGAGGAAGAGGATGTGTCTCATGTTTCATATGAAAGTGCAGTCAATAGCCTAATGTATGCAATGGTATGTGCTAGACCAGACATTGTACATACAGTGGGAGTATTGAGCAACTTTATGTAAAAACCAATGAAGGAGAATTGGACCAAAATGAAGCAGGTTTTCAGGTATTTGCGTGGAACTAGTGTTTTTGGTTTGTGCTACCAAGGAAGACTGATATTAGGCAATGTTTTGGACATAAGTGTCTTTGTTGATGCAAATTGAGTTGGAGATCTAGATCAAAGAATATATACAAGTGGGTATGTGTTTAACCTATTTGGAGGAGTAGTCAGTTGGATGAGAAAAATATAGTCTGTAATGGCTCTTTCAACTAGAGAGGTTGAATACATGGAAACCACTCATGCAATAAAGGAAGCAGTTTGGTTGCAGAGATTGTGTTCATGTATGGGGTTGGTACAACAACCTATAAGGATAGAATGTGACAACCAAATTAAAATTTTCTTGGCAAATAACCCTTCTTATCATTCAAAGACAATGCACATTGATTTTTAATATCACTTTGTGAGGGATATGGCTGAGGACAAAAATGTGTTGCTAGTTGTTGTGAAACTAGCTCCAAAAAGAGAAGAAAAGAGATATCAACACCTTAGAAATAAGCCACTTCGAGGGGGCAACCTCCAATACATTACATGAATGAAAAATTCTTGGATAATACAAATGAAAAAACCTCCTATCTATATATAGGAGTCCATGGGGCCACAATGTAATCCTAGTGGGGCCACAACGTAGTCCTAGCCAACCTAACAATAATAATGTAAGGGAACAATAATAAAAATATGGGGGTTACAGGGGCACAAAAATAATAATAAAAGGGTTACACTAACAACAATAAGTGACTATACAAGTTATATAGGGACTTAACATGCCCCTCTCCTTCAAACAAGTGTTGTCCTCAACGCTTGATTATTTCTCGATGCTTCTGTATAAAATTCTCATCCTCCCATGTGGAAACTTCTGCAGGAAAGTTTTTCCACTTACTGAGATACTTTGAAATTGATCGTACTTGAATATTTCTTATTTCTATGAATTATTCATAACTTCTTTCGATGTGATGTTGATATTCCTGTTGTTTCATTTGATTCTGCACCAAAATTAGATTATCCTTTGAGAGTTGGAGAACTTGTTGTTGATGCTCGATGTGATATTCCACTGATTTATCATCCATATTAGATTTCATTTGATCCTTCAAACCATCCATCTTCGCCTCCATTTCTGCTTTTAAACCATCTATGTCATCTTCGGTTGCTCTACGTAATATTGAAATTTGTTGCACTTTGTATTGTAATTTTGATATCTCATACTGTAATTCTTCCTCTTCATGCGTCAAAGTATATATTTTTTAAGGATTAATGGGTGTTGAATTATTTTTGGGGCCATTTTAGAATCCAATACTGATATCTATTCTAAAATATTCCCTTGGAATCAATTCAACTTGATTTTTCAAACAAGACTTAGGCAATTCGAAAAAAATACACACCTCTTACTTACTTTTTAGGAGCTCAATATTGAAATTGAATTATCTCTATAATTTCAGATCCTCAATATCTAAAATTCAGCCCTATAGTAGCCCTATAAAGCTTTTTCAAATGCCACAGGTCTGATCTGATTTGGATTCTTCAAGTCAAATTTATTTCCAATCTCCCACAATGACCTAATTTTGGAATGGTTCAGTAGAGCGAAATTGTATGACTTGCCACATGTCACAGTCTCCTACTTTGGCTCTAAAATTGATATACCAAAAGATACAATCCATGCACTTGCAGCCATTTTTTACATCATTCCAATCTGATTCTCAAAGAGAGAGCTATGAAGATGTTCCCATGATCACCTCTTTGCGATGACATTCATAAGTCTCAAAAAGCCCTAACTTCCATAGATCATATCTCCGAAAGTATTGCGAACCAATATCTAAAATATTTTGACGATGTTCCTCCAGATTGTGGCTTCACACTCTAAAAATTTCAGCTTTTGAACCTTTGTAGAAAAAAAGTTATTCTGAAAATACCACGATGACCTATTTAGGTTAAATTCAGGAGCCTGCAAAATCACCTAACTTTCACAACTCATATCTCCGAAAATGTTGCAAAAAAAGCCTTGAAATGTTTTGATGATGTTCCTCAATATTTTGGCTTCACACTCTAAATATTTCAGATTCTGAACCTTCGTAGAAAAAATTTTATAGCGAACATGCCACGCTGACTTGTTTGGAGCAGCGAAACCCTAGAATCTCAAAGCTCTGATACCAAATGTTGTGAAACCAGCTCCAAAAAGAGAAGAAAAGAGATATCAACGCCTTATAAATAAGCCATTTTGAGGGGGCAACCTCCAATACATTACATGAATGAAAAATTCTTGGATGATACAAATGACAAAACCTTCTATCTATATATAGGAGTCTATGGGGCCACAATGTAATCCTAGTGGGGCCACAATGTAGTCCTAGCTGACCTAACAATAATAATGTAAGGGAACAGTAATAACAATATGGGGGTTACAGGGGTACAACAATAATAATAAGGGGGTTACACTAACAACAATAAGTGACTATACAAGTAATATAGGGACTTAACACTAGTAAAGGTGGACACTTTGAAGAACGTTGCATATGCATTGATGATGTCTGTGAGCACTGATAATTTTCTTGGTGTAGAGAAACACTGGGCATTTCAGGGTTAGAAAAATTACTAAGCTCTCTTGTGAGCCCCTTCATGGAAAGAAAAGAACAAGTGGGAGAATCTTGGGTGTGTGTTATATTATTTCCATGACTAGTGCCTGCGTGGGGGGCTCACGGGGGGGGGGGGGGGGGGGGTGATAGACCCCCTATATGTTGTGCCGAGAACAACATGGGTCTCATTGGGGGGTGGCCCCAAATATGGTAAGAAGAACTACCCATGGTTTTTTTCATGGGATTTTCACATCGTCTTGGGCACGATGGTTTTCTAACCATGGTATTTTGTAGATCCGGTCAAGGGAACTATGGTTATGTTCTAATCTAGGGTTAGTTGATTGGGGTTTATGAATTATTTGAAATGTATGTATATGTATTGTATCATTGAAAGGAAAATAATAATGAAAAATCAATCTGGTTGTCCCATTTTTGGGATCCAGGGGAAAATCTCTATGTATATTCGTTTTATGTTCTTGCCATTGTTTATTTTTTTGTTTTAAGAATTTTTTTGCGGGTAATTTTTGTACAGGGTTAAAACCTAGAAGAAAATACTTCAAAAGAGGATGGAAATAAATCCTTTGAACCAATGAAGAAATCACTTAAAACATATGACAAAACATGCATAATAACAAGATAAAAAATCATCTTGAGATTCATCCTTCTTCAAATTTCTATCAAAGTTAGACCTTAGCTTACTTTGCCCTTGTTTTTGTCTCATATGATCCACACTCGCTTCCCTCAATTTCCCAAAATTTGGGTGTATTTATAGTGATTAAAGTGGCCTATAATGGGGCCAACTTGACCCATGAACATGCACCACCTTTGCTGGAGCACACCTGTGATTTTTCCATAAATATGTAAAAAATTTCTAATATTTTTTTTCTCCAAGCCGACCTGAAGAGGATGTAATGACCTTCTTAGAGGAGACTTTAGGATGCTTAAGGTGTAAAGTTTGAACTTAATTTATGGCAGTAGTGAATGATAGCGTCATAATCCTTTGGGGAAAATGTGATGGTGCTAAACCCATATTGGGGGAATCAATATTAACAAATTAATATCTCTCCAACTAGGAGGACCCACGAAATGTGCCACCTATTAAACTAAATGGCATGAACGGGGCTATCAATATAGTTGGTTCTTGTAATTAGATTCATTAATTTTGTTCACACAAGCCATCAAATGAATAATGACCCTTTTACCCTTTGACATCAATGATAATTTTTCCAACAAACAATTTCAACATTTGTATTTTTTAATTAAAGTTGAATTTTGTTGTATCTCTATGTTTCTATCTTAAAAATGTATTTCAATTAATTTCTTCATAAATTCGGATTAGTGATATCAAAGCGGTATGCTCTTTCTACATTTTTCTGTGCATGTCCCCAATGAGGCTAGGGTATAAGGATTTGGGACTCAAATTTCTTGAGCCCTTGCAAGAACAACATCACCGACCCAAACGTCCTCCCATTGCGGAAGAAAAGAAATATGAGGGAGTAGGAGATCCTATCAAATTGTTGCTTGAAGAAGCATCAATTGAGAAAGGAACAAGATGATGGATAATTTTTTCTAGACCCTTTAATGGATACCAATAGGTGATACATATTCATCCAAAAACCACTTCGGAGGTGCCACCCCCTTTATGGTACAAGATAATTTGGACATTCCTATATTTGAAGGCTAGATAGATGTAGATGCACTAGATAAATCGTTAAATATGATAGAAGGATATTTTTCAGTTTATAATTTTTGTGATAGAGAAAATATTACTTTTTCACTTGTTAAGGCTATCCCCCATGTCAAGGACTAGTGGGAAAATTACTGTGAGCTAAGGGTGGGGAAGGAATCTCCACTATTTTTAGTCGCACCCTCTTAGGACCATTTTCTAGATGTTGTTAAGGAGAAATATTACCTTTTTCAGAAGCTATAAATGAAGGTGCATAAAGTGGACCACAATACGACATGAAAGGGACCAAGAATTGCCAGAGTTCACAAATATCTTTCATACCATACACATGAAGTTGGGTGTCATGGAATTCGAGTGACATTTGGTGCTCAAGTACTAGGGTCTCCTACACAAATACATCCTGGTAGAAAAAAATTCCCGGACATCTCCTTGCTTGGTTCAAGATATTTATATGCTATGAAGATCGAGCATGAATTTAAAGAAAATAAACGAGAATTTGGATTTGTGAATCTGAAACAGGGAAAGGACGCCACACAACCATAGACAAAGGAAAAAGCCAAGGTGGAACACCTTAGGACAATCTACCAAAGACACATGGATATAATAGTAACGGAAAGAAAAATAAAGACATAGGAAAATGGTGTGAGTTCCACAAGAGCCCCACTCACAACAAAAATGAATGTCGAGCAAAGTAGTCATTGGTGGCTAAGGTGAAAGCTACAGAGTTAGACACATGTTCTAACTTTGAGAAAAAACCAAACAAGGGGACACAAATCATTTATGCATAACCCAACACTACTATTTCCACCACCAAGATCAATAAAAGTGACCCTAAAGATCTAGAGGTGCGTAAGTGTCTCTTCCACTCATAGATGTGGGTGAAGGGTGCTCCACCATAGTTCATTGTCGATAGTGCGAGTCAAAAGAAAATAATCTCTGTAGAGGTTGTTAAGAAGTTGGGCCTACCGACAACACCACACCTATAACCATACACCACTGGGTGGATCCACCAACGGTGATATCTTCGCGTCACACAACATTACTGCTTGCCTTACAACATCAAGCCTTTCACAAAAGAGGTATTTTTTGATGTTGCTACCCTTGAAGTTTGTGAATTTTTAATAGGTCAACCGTACTTATGGAGGCATAATTCTATGTATGAGTCCAAACCTCATACTATTATTATTACTTTGGGTAGAGAAATAATAGGATATTAAAGGTAGCCCAAACTACTACCATTTCTTTGATATTTTCTAAAAATGTAGTAAGATCATCTCCTAGACTAGGAAATTTATTTTCTTTCTGATTCCTTCTCAAAGTAAGGATAAGATTACGGCCTCATCCATGGTCTCCAGAAAGGGTTCCTCCACACAATAAAATAAAGTGGCTAAGGTCGTGGAAGAGTACAGGGACATATTCTCCTCACCCATTGGGTTACCTTTATACTGTCAATTCAAGCATTTGATTGATATGACCCCAACACACATCCACCTAATGGTCCTATCTACCGTTGCTCTCTTATGGAAAATGAGGAAACAAGAGGTAGATCCAGGAGTTGCGACAAAAGGGCACATCCAACCAAGATTCTCACCTTATGGGAGCCAAATTGTACTTGTATAGAAGAAAGAGGGGAATTGGAGACCTTAAATTAATTATCGGGAAGTTGAAGAAAATCACAATCAAGAATAGATACTTGATTCTATGGATTGACAAACTTCTTGAACAATTAAATGGGGCTAAGTAATTCAACAATATTTATTTGAAGTCCATCTATCACCAAGTACCAATAGAGCCCACATATGTATGGAAGTCTGCCTTCAAGTCAAAGGAGGGTATTTTTGAGTGGTTTTTCATGCCCTTCAGTTTGAAAAATTCCCCAAAATTTTTTATGAGGTTGATGGATGACATGTTGTGGTCTTTCAACAACTTGTTTTGTGGCTGTATATTTGGATGATATTCTCATCTTCAACAAGAGTTTGGAAAAGCAGTTGTGACATATTCAATAGGTCCTTCAAACCTTGCAACAACATAAGCTTGTGCCAACTTGGAGAAAGATCCTTCAGCATGGAATGGGTCTAATATATGAGCTACGTAATTTATGAAAAAAGTGTGCATGTGAATCCATGTAAGATCCAAGTCAGTCAGCATTGGCTAGCCTTGAAAACTATAACAAAGTTTCACACTTTTCTCATTCCTTGCTAATTTATATTAAAAATTTGTGTTGGAATTCTATCATATCACCTGACCCTTAAGTAATGTAACTAAAGGTGGAGAAAAAGAAAATTTATTTTGGTCAGAGTCACAACAAAAGGCATTCATTGAACTGAAACATTATGTTTTCTTTGCACCATTCCTCACCTTGCCAAACATGCAACAACCATTTTAGATTGAGATAGATGGCTTTGACTATGCTATTGGTGAAAATACAGTGGCCTATTACAATGAGACACTCTCTGGTACTATTCAAAGGTACAACACTTATGATAAGGAAATGAATTATATCATGTGAGCCTGTCAACAATGGAAACATTATATTCTGGTGAAGGAGACGATCATCCACATAAATCATCGATCTCTTAAATTTATGTAGACATAGGGGAAGTTGCATAATGGTTTCCATCATAATGGTCCAAATATGTGAAAAAATTCCATTTGAACATTAAATATGAGAAAGGTAGCACCAATCACATCACACATTACCTCATGAAACTCCTGATTGTGGCGCTAAGCATATTTCTCAACTCTTGTGGGCACGATACCTATAGATGGCCATGACTATATGAAAATGACTTAGAATTCACTACCACATACAAGATGTTGGTGACTAGAAATCTAGTTCCAGACTTCCATCTCTAGGATGGACTATTGTCTTATATAGGAAATATTTGTGCTCCTTTAAGTGGTGTGATAATATTATTTGGAAGGAATATTACAACCAATTCATAAGAAACTTTGGTGTGGAGAAGACAACGATAATACTACAGAAATATTTTTATTTTCCAAAACTTTGATAGAATGTTGGAAAATATATCATATCTTACACTGCCTGTGCCATCAAAAAACTAACCATTAAGAAACAAGGTCTATTCACCCATCTTCCTATTCCTAACGAACGATGGCATCCATCTCGATGGACTATATTTCTATCTTTCCTTCTACCAATCATGGTGATGACTGTGTATTTTTGGTCGTTGATAAATTTTCTAAGATGGCCATTATTGTTCCTTGCAAGAAACATTAGAGAAATTTTGAGGTAAAAAATGTAGAAATTATATACACTAAGCATGCATACATCTAGATTCCCCTGATCTCACAATATTTAAATTCTTGCAAAATACAGAATCATTCCACTGTTAATCTTTTGTGGAAAATTAATTGCAAACACATGTGAAGCATAAATAAAAACAATCGCACATAACACTGTTATTTAACGGGAATCCTGATGCTGAAAAACCAAACTATCATATATTATGTATCATAGAGATCATGTAACAATCTCATACATACTTATTACATCAAGCTCTCAATACAATACATCGTCACACACTAATCAGAAGAAATTTGCAAATCCATGCACCGATTTCTTGCCACCTGCTAGCTTGCCTCCATTGCGCAATACCTGCTGAAGAATAGCTCTGAATGAATTTTAATTACACTTGCCTTGACTGTGCAATCCTCATTGGAAACTCCAATGTGTGTGTGGTGCAATCAATGCATCACTATAGTCACAACAGATAGTCCATCTTGCCCTTTCACCTATCTCTCCACCGGGTCTCCACTGGAACTGACATGCACTGTAGTTAATTGTTGTATTGTTCATTTTATTAATGAGTTATTATTTGTGAATTAATTAACTAATTAATTCACTCCACTCTCACTAGTGTATCATTCAGTTAGACTAGATACAACTAGCTCAACTGAGTTTAACTCCAATAACTAAGTTAAACTGAATAACAACTCCATGAACTACTCTTCCAACTTTGTCATAACTTTTCCACTTTAGTTATAACTGAGTCCTCCATGCATGAACCACCAATAAACCCTAGGAATTGCGTAATTCCTTCAGCCCACTGATTTTCCAAATCTGTGCACTGAAACTAAGTGCTCCAAGAGAATAAGTTATTGTTTATTGTCGGATTATTATTAAGAGCTAATAATAATCGACACTTCTATTTTTAGATCAATGATATATAAATAAACTTCACCCAATATTATAAAAATAGAATTTCATCTATTTTTCCAACTTGATCAACCATCCACAAATAACATCCTACAACTCTTGAAATATGATCACCATGTTTAAAAATAGACATAGTCTAAAAATACTTGTGCCAAAAATAGCCCGCGGGCCCACTTAGTGAAGGTGACTCTTTTCACTAAGCTCATCATCTTGTCTCAACAAAAAATAGGCCTCAAAACAAAAATTTACAACAATAATAAACTTTATCAGAACCAATAGGATTAAATATAATGATGTTAACCATGGGGGATGATTCATCATTTTTGGAGTTAAAAAAAAAAAATTACTTTTCAACTCATATTTTCAAATTATATCCGTACATTTTTACTCAAATTTTGAGCGAGAGTACTCATTTGATGTAGAATTTAATTTTACATCCAAGGAGTGCCAATGATGGATACTTTCAATGGACCCAACTACACAAAAATGCGAAATACATGAAAAACATGATTGTAATCACATTCTTTCATGTATTCCACAATTTTTGTGTAGTAAGGTCCATCGAAAGTATGCAACATGGGCACTCCTTGGATACAAAATGAAATTCCACATCCAATGAGTGATCCAACTTGAAATTTGAGTAAAATGATAGGGAGATAAGTTGAAAATACAAGTTGAAAGGGTAGTTTTTTTCTTTTTTTCCCTCCAAAAGTTGATGAGGTAATCTAATCTTATTTTATCATTTCCACTTTTTTTTTAATAATATTCCTTAGGAGGCCCATTTTAGACCTCAAAATTTCTCTAATGTGTAACTTCCAAGATCTTATTCAAATGGGTGTGGGTACATTTTTGGATTTGGTAGATCATCATATCAGATCAGGATAATAGATTCCTAAATTCATTTTGGTCAAGCCTTTGGTCACTGTTGGACACCAATATCACCAAGTCAATTTCCTTCCACCCTCAAATTAATGTCTAGACAAAGGTAACCAATAGGATGATTGTGTACATATTGTAGATGTACAACTCCAAGTATCCATAAACATGGGATGCGAGACTCTCTTATGTCCAACAAATCTACAATATAAATCTCCATAGATAAACTAGACACAACCCCTTTTAGGTGGGCTTGGGATTTCTACCATTATGTCCCATCGATCTTGCACTTCCCGTTGCCACTACCAAGATAAAATAAGCATATGTTAAATATTAAGCTAACAAAGCCACCAAGTTTATTTAATGAATTCAACACATCTACTAGTAGGTTCATGATATCCCACATAAGGCCAATTCTAAGTATACATAATTTCATGATCAACACTAGCTGCCACATACATTTTAAGTGGGTGACAAGGTTTGGTTGCAATTGTAGAAGAAACCCCTTGTATGAGCCCATAAAAAGCGTCCACCACTTTGATATGGACCATACACCATCATTAAGGCTATGAGTGACAATGTTTTCGAACTAAGTATCCCCCCATTCCTTGGTTTGCACCCAGTATTCAATATGGGTCACTTTCGACCATAATTTTTCCCATTGTTGGACACATAAAACATTGCAAATCAACTAACTACAAGAGAGCTCAACCATAATTGTATTAAACATGAAATAATTAATCAGATCATGGACACAAAAATTAAGAGAACTTGTTAACATATGATCCAAATGTATCGGGTTACCAAAGCAGGCCAACCATTGCACAAAGACAAGTGGTTCACCAAATACCAAGTTCAACAGAAGTTTCCCCATCTCATGAAGGCACTCAAAACAATGGGGACCATTGCTTCCTAAGGGGGGGGAGAATGATCTAGGTGGATATTCGTGGCCACCCACCTATTTCAATTAGCTCACAATGAAATTTCCTACCAGTTTCCTATTTTTTAACATAATTTCCTATTTCAACAATTTTATATTTTTTGTATTTTTTGGGTCTTAAAATTTTGGAGCTGTTTTGAGGCCCTAAGCCACATTTTTTGGGAAATGGGTAAACATGAGTTAAGATTTACATTTTTAGTCGATATTTTTTTTCCTTGGATAGAAATTTTTAACAAGCTATCATGCACAACAAGTGGAGATTGTATGCCAAAGTTATGACCCCATGAAGCCAACATTCCAACTTATCCAATTGGGGCTTGTTACCCATCACTTTGTGGGTGAATCCCAAGGAGAATTTTTTTCTCCATTTTGGTCCTTTGGTGGTAGCCAATAGTCCCTTGCATCCACCAGGTAGCTCGATGTGAAATTTTTTCTGCCACCTGAGTTAGCCATGCTACCCCTCACCCATATATAATTCGTAGAAATTATACAAACATATCTATATCAATGGATTCAATATGATCAATAAATGTACTAAAGCTAGATATTGAATCCTTTTATAAATCAATTGCATAAATTAAACACAATCGCCAATCACATGAAGCAAAGAAAGAATCAAATCAAACCACAACACAAATAATTTCCCAGGGAAAGCTTGCTGCTCAAAACCCCTCTATCTTATATCGTATATTAACCATGGAATCATCAAAAAATTACAATGCAATCTTCTCACAAGAGTCTCCTGCACTCTCACAAATCTATCAGAATCTCTTAGACAAAAACATACCAAAACTTAGCCAATTCTCAGCCTCTAAACAACCTGCCTTTCTTGCACAATTATCGATGAATGCAATCCCTATTCTTTAGGAATTTTGGCCTTCCTAAACTACACAAGGATCATGGGCACTCCAATGGATGTATGGTTGCATGAAGGAAACCTACTAATCACACAAATGATAATTAACATCCCTTTAACCTTTGTCTCAACCGGGTCTCCACTAGAATAGACATGCACGCATATATTAATAGTAAACCATCAGTTGCATGGCAGATCAGTGACTATGAATTAAATAATATTTAATTCACTTGATCTCTCACTAGTGCAACAAACAGTTACAACTAGTTCAACTGACTCTAACTCACCTAACATAGTTAACTGATTACACATGAATTAAACTAATGCATCATCTGTATTTTGAACTCCATAACTAATAGAATTACTCTGCATGCCTCACCAACCACCCTCAACTCGAAATACATGAGATAACTGATTTTATCACACTCAGTTAACTATTACAAGTGATCATGAGATAATATTACATTTTATTGTACAATTTAATTAAGGGAAAAATAAATTAGAACACTAATGTATCACTAGCAACTATTAGTCCCACACAAGTTTATGTGCTGCAATTTCTTGTTGGAATTAAAAAATCCCTCTAAAAAAGAAAGGGATTATCTGCCACCCCGATCCTGCCACTATGGTATTCGAATTTTCTCTTGGTGAGCACCTTTGTCATAATATTTGCATCTTGATCTTCCATGGGAATGTATTGAAGTAACATAATGCGCCTCTGAACACAAGCTATGAGATGGTGGTACCAGAAGTCTATGTGCTTGGATCTATCATGGAATACCAGATTAATCGAGATTTTAATGCAACTATGGTTATCACAATGTATCACAGTCAGATCCATCTGAGAACAAAACAAACCAACCAGGATCTTTCTCATCCATATGGCCTCACATGTAGCTTGAATTGGTGCCATGTACTCTGCCTCGGTTGAACTGAGTGCCACAGATCGCTGCTTCTTGCTGTACCAAGAAACTGTTGTCGATCCTATGTTGAAGATCCCTCTTGGTGCTCTCTTTATGTCTGATGGACTGCCTACACAATATGCATCCATGAAGCCTTGAAGCTTCACTCCCTCTATCCATTTTTACCATAATCCATACTCTGTAGTGCCCTTGAGATATCTCAAGACATGCTTCCCTTCCTTACAAAAGAGCTTGGTCAGCTTAACCATAGCTTGACTCAGCTGGTTAATTGCATAGAAAATGTATGGTCTAGTGTTCATCAAGTACATCAATGAACCCACTAACTTTTTGTAGATAGTAGTGTCCACTACGTCTCCAAAAGTAGCATCCTCTTTCCTCCAGTTTCCTCGAAGAAGAGTGTCCATGGGTTTACATCCTTCCATGTGAAACTTACCAAGTACCTCTTTGGCATACTTTCCTTGAGAAAAAAAAGTTCACCATCTCGTTGTCATATTTCTAAACGAAGGAAATAGTGAAGGAGTCCCATGTCCTTCATTTTTAAATCCCTTGCAAGATCCTCCTTGAATAAAGTTATCAACTTCTCATCACCTGTCAAAATTAGATCATCAACATAAAGTACGATAATCAAGAGCTTACCATCAACAAAAATATGGTACAGGTTTTCATCCACTTCAATTTTGGTGAAGCGTAACCTGGTGAAATAGCTGTCAATCTGAGTGTGCCAAGCACGAGGTGCTTGATTCAGCCCATACAATTATCTCTTGAGTTGAAACACATGAGACTCATTGTCAAAGATATCGAAACCTTTTGGCTGCTATATGTACACTTCTTCCTCAATAACTCCATTGAGAAACGTAGTTTTCACATCCATATGATGAATGCACCACCCCATCTACGCTGAGAGTGCAAGGATAGATCTAATGGAAGAGTACCTCGCGACTGGTGCGAAAGTATCTTCATAGTTAATCCCCTCAATTTGTGAAAATCCCCAGGCCAAAAATTTGGCCTTGTACTTCTCCACACTCTCATCTACTGCTTGCTTCATCTTATAAATCCATCTAGATCCAACCACTGGTTTTCCGACCGATATTGGGGCAATCTCCCATGCACTGTTCTTGATGATGGAGTCATACTCCTCTACCATATCATCAACCCAAATTGGTTTCTGCACTGCTTCCCCAAAGGAAGATGGTTCTGCCACAATACACTTGCTCATAAGAGCCATGTATCCAGTAAACCTATCTGGAGACTGTCTCTGTCTGCGCAGTGAAGTAGGGGCTCCTACATTCTTTGTTGCATCAAGTCTCAATCTATCAGCTTCCATGGTGTGCCTTCTACCATTTCTAGTGGATGGCTCTGCATGAGTGTTTTCTTCCACTGCATGATCCTCCGCATGTGGCTGCTCCACATCTTGAGGTTCATTCTTTGGAACCAAGATTTCCTCCTCTGCATGCAAATCAAGCTCCCTCTGAAGGGATAATCGCATGGATTTTTCCTCATCAAATTTTATATCCCGTCACAAAATAGTCATTCTGTTGTTTGAAAAATACACCCGATAGTTGTGGGGAGTATCAGTGTACCCTAAAAATATCCCAATCTCAGTTGTTGGTTCAAGCTTCTTCCTGGCATCTTTTCTCACATGCACACAAATAGATGAGCCAAAAATATTAAAATATGAAACATCAGGTTTCTTACCAGTAAAAGCCTCTTTTGGTGTACTCATGCCAAGCATCTAATGAGGAAAATGTTTTTGCACAAATACTGCTGTGTTGCTTGCCTCTGCCCACTATGCAATGGTAGGCCTTGATCATGCAACACCTCTCATGTTGCACCAACCATTGTTCTATTATTTCTTTCTCTAACCCCATTCTATTATGGGTTATGAGGCGCAATAAATTCTCTCCGAATTCTTTCTTTGCTGTATAAGTTCTTGAATTAATTGGAGATGTACTCACGACCATTGTTGCTCCTAAGAGCCTTCACATGCTTCCCTGTGTCTTTCTCCACCAGTGCTTTGAACTCAAGAAATTTTGAGAACGTCTGGTCTTTCTTCTGCATGAAGTAGAACCAACACTTTCTAGAAAAGTCATCAAAAAATATCACATAATACTTATGCTTTGCTATCGAACTAGTAGAGAATGGCCCACACACATATGAGTGAACTCTCTCAAGGATCTCTGAGGATCGGTTCTCCTTCTCATGAAAAATGTCCTTTTCATACTTCCCCATAGTACATCCCTTGCATGTGTTTGACTGCACAAGGGTACCCTTGGGAAGACCTGTATAAATATGTTGCATGAACTTCAAGGCTCCATGGTGTAGGTGGCCCAATCTCTTGTGCCATAACTCACCCTCATCTCAGATCACCACTTTGTCTGCCTTACCCATCAATGATCCGCAACCATCTACATCAAGTTTATAGATATTCTTCACACGAATCTAAGTATTCTTGGCTTGTCCTATTGTTTTTTGTTGCAGGAAATATTTTCCTTCACTGAAAACAATATCATAGCATCTATCCTCCAACATTGTGACTGAGACCAAATTTTTCTTCAAGCCTGGTACATGCATTACATATTTTAATTGAAAGGATTTACATGACTGTCTCTTGAAGGTAACTGTACCAATCCCGATAGCATTGTACCGCCTATCTTCACCCATTTTGATATGCATCTGGAGGTCCTTCTCCTCCAAAGATTGAAAAGTTCTTTGTCTCCCCTCATGTGAAAGGATGTACCACTATCCAAGTACCACACCGATCCCATTGCACTTGACACCATGCATGCAAAGAGTGAGAAGTCAAGATAAAATTGCGAGGCCAAAGCCTCACTAGCTGTGGATCCTAAAGAATTATTGTTCTTCTTATTTTGTGGACAATTAGTGGCATAATTTCCATGCTCGTGACAATGAAAACACTTCACTCTGGACATATTGCGCTTCTTTCCATATTTTCCGGACTCAAATTTGGAATGAAATTTATTTCCTTTCCCCTTCTTCGCCTTGGAATATAAAGCTAATTCTTCTTCATCATCATTCTTAGATGAATATCCATCCTTAGTATTCTGCTTGAATTCTTATTGCACCGAATCTCACCAAAGTTGTTCCCAATTCGACAACGTTTCCCTTCCATTGAAAAAGTCCCGATAACTGTGAAACTCTTGGGAAGTCCTAGAAGAGCTAGGCTCACCAAGTCATCATCAGCGACATTAGTTATGATGCTCCCAAGCTCATCCTGACATTGGACAAAGTTTGTCAAATATTTCAGCATGAGGTCACCTTCCTTTATTTTTATTTTCCTAAGTTTATCCTTCAGTGCGAAATTTCTATGATCACTGCTACTCTAAAATAGATCTATCAAAGCTTTCCACATTGTATATGGTGTCACTTTTCCATGGAGACTTGATACAATGTGTATCGTACTCCCTCCAATAAGGTCCTCCTCGCCTTTGCAACCTTCTTTTTCCAAGCATCAATATTTGCAGCATCTGCTACAACAGGTTTGGAAACACAATTTTCCATGATTTCTTTCTACCCATTGTCCTCTAGTATTGCATCCATCCTGTATTTCCATGCAATATAGTTAGATATTACCTCGAGTGTGTTGGGGTTCCCATGTTTTGGCAAGATTGGCAATGCCAAAAGATGAGACAACATCAAAACCACTTTCAGACCTCAGGATCTAGCCCTCCTGGGTCCAGAGAGGGATCTCTCTATATGGGAAAAGGTTTTATGTATTTTAAGCTCTGTGTTAAGATATTAGGCTAGTTATAGGCGCGATTTTGTTTGATTGATTTTTTGTTTGGTTGTTGGGAATCAGGAAGGAAGGGTTTAGTATGAGACAAGGATGTGCAAAGAGGGTTTTAGGTGAAGGAGAGATGATTTCAAAGAACACTTGAGACCATTGGGTAATGGAGTCAGGAAAGGGTTTACCTACTATTCAATATGCAGGCTTTTAGTTGGGCTAGTCATCTAAAGAATTGGATCTTAAAGATGATAGTGTGGCATGAAATGGCAAGAAAGAAGGTGAAAGGCAAGGAAACCTCCAAGATGACCCTTCAGGAATCAGATCTAGGCACAAGACATGCCATTGGACAACCTGTGATCCAGAACCTAAAAGGTTAACTCTTCAGACAAGGAAACATAAAAGATTCAAGCACAAAGGTGAAAACCTGAGATCAGAGAGAGACTTTGAACTCTCAATGCTTTAATATCCAGCTTAAGGGAACTTAGAAAGGTTCAATTAATTGAAAAGGACCCTAGTGAGACAGAGACAGAGTTCTAAACTCCCAGTATCCCAATTCATTCAATTCAAGCCTAACAAGAACATCTAAGAACAGATTCATTAATTCATACATCAACTAGAAGTATATATTTGACAACTACACTGGTTAAATTAGCTTGAAATCAATTCTCAAATAATACATATAGTAGAAAAAATTGAGGGCAGGGAGAGTAGAAACATAGGGTACCTAACAAGGGTAAATCCTATGCCAAGTTTCTGATGCGTTCCCAGAAGAATTTGAAATGAAATGAACTATAAGGTAAAACCAATATAAAGATAAGGAAACATCACCACTGCTTTAAATCAGGATCCAAAGAAATGTTCTTGTCATATTAAAGAGCAACAATAGTCATGTACAACATTGCCAACAGCTTGGTATTAAGTCTGAAAACATCTTCCTCAACCTATCTTAAAAATTTACACAGAGAACATGTCTCAAGAGAAACAACTTGCAGTTCACAGATATCCGATCAACAACCTTTACAATGAGTTTCTTCATGAATTTTATAGCCGAAAGAGAGGCAGAGGAGGTAGATGAAATACTAAATGAACATTAAAAACAGAGTAGAAGCAGTGGGTCGAAACCCATTCTGTTTTAATGTCTGAGAATTAATCTTCAGTACTCTTTGGAGGAAAGAGTGGTCTTCGACAAGTTGCAATTTACTCCAAGTATGTCTTTGATTTAGTTTGTTGTAGAACCACTGCAGTACTCTAGTGAATAAACAAAAGGTAGATAAGTGACTGTGAGGACTGCCATACTGTGCAACAAATGCTCTGGTAGCATTAGGACTGTTGTCAGGGAGGAAAACTTCTCATGGACACTATGTAGAATGAAATAGTATGAGTACCGTGTCATTTCTTGGGAGGAGACTTCTGCTAATTTGTAACCATTGATGATATTGTTTCTGTGCACCAGGCCTTCTGTGTGATTTATGCGGTCTTCAATTTGGTACATTGCCTTTAAAAATCTGAATTAAGGCTTAATATTTTCAATAATGTGCATTAGAGCTCCCTAACTCTATACTTTTAATGAAAATCACGCTCTAAGCACCTTCTCAGGCTCTTCTCTGTGAGATCGGGCTCGGGGCCTCGTTTCACAGTGCTCTGTGTCACTGTAACAATGATAGTGAACCATGGCGGTGTTCACCGCTTGTATGCTGCAAAACACACAACTTTGTTAAGAAATCCATGCATGGGAGGATGGATGTGGTGGAGAATCATGAATATGACAGAGCAGCGGTGGTGAAAACGACGGTTTCAGATGAAGCAATGGTGGAAAATGCAAAAATATGGTGTAAACTGCGACTGATGGGGTTTTGGTGGAGAAATGCATGTGGACCATTCGATCATGGTATGGTGGTGAAGATTGACGGTGGAGATTTAAATAACGGGATGGCTTATGAAATTTGGGCAAAATGCATAGACTTTAATGTAAAACATTAAACCTTTAATGTAAATCACGAAAGTTTGGAATTAGGCGGAATGCGAAGAAATGAATGAAAATGCAATGGAACTGGTCGTGCGTGGGACCCGGCATGGGTGGAGGGAAATTAGTCTTGAGTCGTTAGATCTTAGGAGGAGATCAATGGCAGAGGTCGAAAGATGGAGTTAATAGAGGCTCAGACGAAGAAATGTGGTGGAGGACGCGATGCAACATGGGCTGTTGATCTTGGACCAAACAGACGGTCATGATGGAATCAGAGGATTGCAATCGGGGGAGACGGAGGGTGGGTCCATTCAAAATTTGCGATTTCGATTGGAGTGATTCAGCGCCTACTGTAAGATCTGGAGCAAGATCGACGACGGGGATTAAATTAGTGGGGGGGAAGATGGGTGCAATGAGCGGGGAGCGATGAAACCTGGACCATCGGATCTCAAGAGGTCAACGACTGCGATCTAATCGCATTGGAGAAAAGCAGGGGCCGAAACTCTGATGGGTTGAGTTGCGATTAGCGTTGGGTTGTCGGACTCGAGTGAGCTATTCACCAGGAAGGAGAGGACATGCTTTTTGGTGACCATTTTTATATAAACTATGTCATCTGGCCCCCCTACGAAGACATAAAGCCTCTCGCACATCTGAGTAGCACGCATGTAGATGGTTCCGATGCAACTAGGATGATCTCTATCATTCATTCTCCGATCAAACTTGGTTGCATTAAGGTGCCCCTCCACCTTGCGCACGTGATTCGAACAGATAGACGGCTCAGATCGCGGCGGGGTTGAACATAACAAATAAACTATTGCATCAGAGATTTTCTGTTTACAAAGGTAATACGCTTCGCTCCAACTCTTCGATTTCGTTAAGCGCTTTACGACTAGCGCTTGGTTTTAGTGCCCGGGTCACGTGGGGAAGTGGTTAAAGGGAGCTGGTCGAAAGAGGCTAAGCCATAATATATGAAAAAGGGTGATTTTTAGCCAAAAGGAGGGGTTTTTAAGGCTAAAGGGGAATTCGATAAAGGTAAAAAAGGAGTTTAAACTAAAATGAAGGGACTTCACTTGGTTTTAAGGGGAAAATGGGTGGTATAGGAGGTTTTGGGAGGGATTTCTGGAGTTGAAGGGGGAAATTCGAAAATGGGCAAAGGGTTAAAATAGGGAATTTTGGAGAGGTACAAGGGTCAAACGAGGGCCTTTCTGAGCACAATTATCTTCAGTCAATGAGGCTTTCTGGATGGAAACAGTAGTGAGGGTCTTTTTGAAAGGTAGTGGACACATAGAGGCTTCGAGGATGAGAGATTTTCATAGAAAATGTATCTCTTGAAGGCTCAAAACAATCTAGCCACCTATTTTCTTGACAAAAATTTCATAGGTGGCTAACAGTGGCTCCACATGGCGATGGCTTCTTCTTGAAGGAGTCAATAATTCAGAAAATAATCTTTGAGGTAGGCCAGATGCCTGATATTTGAGCCATCTTCCTTCTTTGATTTTCAGCTGTTACAAACATGATAAATCAGTAGCAACATTCTCAAACCATCTACCTACCCATCCTACAATCCTGGCATTTTTTCTTCAAGGCGCATTTGAATTGGCAGACCTTCTTCATCATTTTTATTGAAAAAGAAAACACACTAATCTAATTCTACCCTTATCACTCCACGAGACCAGATTAAACTGTTGGCCTAACATGTTTCTCTACCTAATCTAATATTTTCTGGGATTAAACTGTCCAGCAAATTTCTTCTCTACATTCTACAACAGAAATTTAAAACACTCAAACTAGGATTAGATAGTCTAGTTTGTTGTGGATCCAAGGCATAAAGACAGTTGCACATGGAAAAAATTTGTAGAAAACTGAAAACAAAATCTTGAAGGCCTAAAATTTGAAACCTTCAAGCATCCTTCCTTTCTTTGTGACTCAAGTTTTGAGCTTGTTAGAGTCACTTTCCTCTTCATCTCAGCTCTGGCTTTGGGCTTGTTAGAGTTGATTACTCTTTCTTCTTTGTTGGTCCAGATTTTAGGCATGTTAGAACTAGCTGTCCTCACTTCTTCTGGCTCAGGTTTTGATCATGTTAGAGCCAGTCTTTCACACTTCTGAGGTTCATGTTTTGAGCTTGTCTGAACCTCTCTTCTCTCTTTTTTGAAACATTTTCTCTTTTCTTGAAAACATAACACAACAATGGTATTTAAAATGGAAATGGAAACTGAAAATTGGAAATCAGCAGTAGTAGTGTTTGAGCATCCTGCCATTTACAGGACCCCCAAACAGCTCTGTAACATCTAGCTCTTGCATAAAAAAGGCATTCGGGCTAACAGTGGCCTGGATGATGTATGGACCATGCCACAAATTGTCAAAATTGCCATGCTTTCCTTTGTCTTCTCTCCCGGAGTCCCATTTCAAAACTTTATCTCCAATTTTGAAGTCACCAGCTTTCATTCTTTTATCAAATAACTTCTTTATATTTTCCTGAACTTTCAGAGCTCTATTATAGACCTCTTCCCTTGTTTCTTGGAGATGAATTTTTTGGTTTATCTTCCTCACCATACTGTCTTCTTCTGTCTGAATCTCTTGGACAAGCTTAATCACTGGTACTCCAAGGCTAGTAGGAAACACTGCCTCTGTTCCATAGACAAGATGGTACGGTGACATGCCGATGGATTTCTTTGTTGTAAGCTTGTCAGCCCACAAGGCATGCACTAACTTGTTGTGCCATGACTTATTATTCTCTTCAAGCAGTTTTTTGATAATGGTCACCAAGCTCTTATTTGATGATTCAGCTAACCCATTACCTTGTGGGTAATAAGCAGTTGAATGACCGAGTGCTATTTGATACTTCTGACAAAAATCAACCATTTTCTTGGATCCAAAAGCAGCAGCATTGTCAGTGATTATTTTCCTTGGGCAGCCAAACCGAGAGAGGATGTGGTCTTCTAGGAACCTACTGATGACAGAATCTATGGCATTCCTAGCAGGTATGGCCTCTATCCACTTTGTAAAGTAGTCTGTGGTTGTAAGTATCCACTTTTGTTTTGCAGAAGAAGCAGGGTTTATTTCTCCTATGAAATCTAGGCCCCATTGCATAAAGGGACCTTCAACAGTGATGGGTTGCAAAGGTAGAGGGAGGAGCTTTCTTTTGCCTTCAAAAATCTGGCATTTATGGCAGGCAATTATCATATTATGGATGTCATTGAAAAGTGTGGGCCAATAATAGCCAGCTCTGAGTATCTTGTTAGCAGTGGCTTTCCAACTCAGGTGGCCTCCACACTCTCATGCATGGAACTCCTGTTTAATCCTTTCTGCTTTAGTCTCAGGCAAACATTTAAGCAATAGGCCATTTGTGTTTTTCTAGTATAAACATTCATTTAGTATGAAATAGTTTCTGGCTTTTAGCTTTAGGAATTTGGCCTTAGTTTTTGATAGTTTAGGAGGGGCATTGAGGTTTGCGAGCACGTACAGAATGTCAGAATACCAAGGACAGTTTTGAAACTTCTCCTCCACAGTGGGATTAGGCAATCCTTTCTTTTCATCCAAGGCACCTATCGTGTTTATGTCAAGGGGTTGTAAATTTGATTCAGCCATTATTTGGGCTAGGCCCTGACCCTTGATCAATTTTGTGGGTTTTATCTCGAGGTCATACTCTAAGATTACAGCAATCCATTTCCCCTCTTCCCATCTGGGTCTTGGGACAAAATGTCTTTAACCACTATGTTTGGCACGTAGGCTATGGTGTGAGAATGCAGTATGTATACCCTAAAGTCTTTCAAGGCCTTTACCAAGGCATAGGCCCGTTTTTCCATTATGTTATATTTCAAGGGTGCATCCCTCAGAGCTTTGTTGAAGAAAGAAATGGGTTGTTCCATTCCCTCTGGATTTTTCTGCATCCACTGTATGCTCAGAGGCAAATGAAAATATTAGAAAATATTTTGATAAATCAGGGTTGATTAGGACAGGAGCCCGGGTGAGTGCAAGTTTAACTGATTCAAAAGATTTTTTAGCCTCAACAGTCCATTTAACTCCTACACCTTTCTTCAACATCTTTTTCATATTCCTGAGGTGTTCAACTAAGTTGGGAATAAACCTCCTTAGGAAGTTGATTTTCCCAATAAAGGACTGTAACTCTTTGATTTTTCTTCGGTGTGTGATCTGTAGTATTCCCTCAACTCTTTGTGGGTCTATCTTAATTCCCTTCTCAGATATAATATGGCCGAGAAGTTTTCCTTCTTGTAGCCCAAATACGGTCTTCTTAGGATTCAATGATAGGTTGAACCTCCTACATTTTTCAAAAACTCTTCTTAGATGTTTTAGGTGCTCTTCATCAGTCTTGGAATAGACTGTTATTTCATCTAGATAGATGACAATGAAGTGCCCTATTTCATCTGAAAAAGATATTTCCATCGCTCGTTGGAAGGTTGCACCAGAGTTCATCAGTCCAAAAGGCATTTTCTTGTACATAAAAGTGCCCCATAGAGTGGTAAAAGCTATCTTGAGTTGGTATTCTGGGAGTACCAGAACCTGGTTGTAACCTGAAAAACCATCTAACAGGGAGATCCTTTTTGAGCCTACTACTTTCTGAAGAATGTGTTCCATTTTTGGCAAAGGGTAGTTGTCTTTGAGTGAGGCTCTATTAAGGTTCCTGAAATCTATGCACAGTTTGATCTCACCCATTTTCTTTGTCACAGCTACAAGGTTTGAGACCTAATAAGAGAATCTCATAGGCACTATTATTCCTGCTTCATACATCTTTTTGATCTCCTTTTCTACTGCAGGCAATGTTTTTGGGTTAATTTTGTGAAGTTTTTGTCTGAAGGGTTTCTGATTTTCTTTCAAGGGTATTTTGTGATGTACAATGTTTGTGTCATAGGCCTTTAAGTCCTCATAGCTCTAGGAAAACACGTTGATGAATTCTTTGAACAAGTCAACATATTTCTTTTTCATGTCTGTAGGTAGGGACTTATCCAATTTAACCATCTTAGGCTTATCTCTAGTGCCTATGTTGCATTCCTTGACATCAGAGTCTGAGTGCTCTATGGTGGGTTTTTTTTCTACTTCATCGAAGTCGAAAAGATCTTCTAAAGGTGCCAGACCTCGAGGTACATTCTTATCTTTGGCCTGCAACACCTCTACTTCCTCATTATCTGTGTTCTCACATTCTTAGTTTGGATTTCCATTTTTTTCGTTTAAAGTGTTTATTTCTATGTTACAGGGTGGTTCTTCCTCATCTAAGGGCTCTTCACTTAGGCATATATCATCGGACTTCGAGTCTGACTCAGTTAATTCAAACTCGTTCCTTCCTATCAGGAAATCCTCAATCTGCTTATTGCCCTCAAAGACTTGCCAATATTTTTCGTTATCCGGCACTGTAGGTATGAATTTGGTCTGAGTGATGATTTTTTGGTCACTCGGAGGCTTGTGATATGAACTAGCTATACAGGCTAATCCATTTGAAATTGCGTTCCGACTCCTAGGGACAAACACTAGTTCATATTCCACAAAGTTTTCAGTAAATCCATGGCGTCATTCCTGTACGCTCTCAACCTAGGGTGTTTCGTTGTATACTCACCGTTTACTTGTTTTATGATCAACTCAGAGTCTCCATGCACTGCTATCCTATGGGCTCCTAATTTTTTCAAAAGATTCAAGCCCAGGATAAGAGCCTCATACTCTACGATATTATTTGTACATTTGAAGTATAGGTTGAAAGCATGACTCTCTACATAGTCACTCTCTGTGTTATGTAACCACACTCTTGCTCTTGCAGTTCTTTTGGTGCACGACCCATCGAAATTCATCTCCCATAAGGGTTCTTTCTCGGGTTTATCATCGTTTTCTTCCCTAATGTGGGTTTCACTGGTCTGTTGTGTTACAAGGCCTACGTTGGAATGTGGGTGGTTTCGTTCTTCGTGTGGTGTATCAGTTTGTGAGGGGTGACTAGCCAGCTGTTTACATTCTGCTTCTTGTTGACTCAGAGATTCATTTTCAGTGCACTTCCCATAGGTCTCAACATCGTTTTCTTCTGAGTCTAGCATGGCCATTGTGTTGAAATCTACGGGCGCTATCCCGTTGCTCGTAACACTATTTTCTAGCTCTGGCTCCTCTAAGGATTCATCATTGCAGAGGATGAAGGAGTCCATATCTGTGTGTACATAGTACAGAGGAGAATTCTCAGGATTTTCAGGGCTACTGACCAGGAATTTCATTTGTGCCTCTCTATACAGTCTCTCGAGTCGGCTAAAGACAAGGATTGTGGCATATGCCCCATCCATCTGCATTGTACCTTGCAGCTTGGCTCCCCATGACCTTGATAGCAACATGCCGTACTTAGGTGGCACATCTGCCACTACAACATCCATAACCATACATCTGGCTGGAATCTGGATTAACCTCACACATAAATCTTTGATCAGGCCGAGACATTTCACTCTGCTGGAGTCGAATGAATATAAATATTTGTAGGGTTGGGTTATTTCTAGGCCTAACCTCTCCATAAATACCTTAGGAATTAGGTTGTGTGATGCCCCAGAGTAATGCATTGCATTGTGAAGGATATTATCATGGATATTGAGACTGATATAAAAAGAAGGTATTACCCCTTCCTGAAACTTTCCCTCTATCTTTGGACCAAACAGAAGGGTTGGTTGATCATCACTCAGATTGACAATGTCACTGTTCTCCCCTAGATTTAGAGCTTTCAAAATTTGGCCTTTATATACATCCTAAGTGGCCAACTCAGAGAGTGGGACAAAGATTTTAATTTTCTCAATCTCACTCTCCAAATTGAAAGTGGACTGAATTCTTGGAATGTTCAACTCTATTTTGTTAGCCACCACCTTGGTGGCAGAATTAATGGGTTGATTCTCACAATGTACAAGCTTAGGAACTGTTTTATCAGGAGCACTAACTGCAGTGCTAGTGCTGCTAGTTGGTTGACTTGGCTTATCAGTATCTTGGCTGTCTTTTTCCTTGTTCTTCCCAAAACTCTCCGCTGCTGATTTGTTACTTTCAACAGTTACTTTAGAAGTTTTCTCAGGCCTCTTCTTAATGATGATCTCATAATTTTTGGGTTTGAAATTGTCTGAGCCCATTTTGCTTCTAAGGTCATACTGTTCTCTGACCTGCATGATGGCATTTTAAAATCCTAACCTGTAATCCTCAGATTCCAATCTTTCCTCATCCCAATATGAGGGCGAGGGTTGATCTTCTTCTGTGGAACAGTTGTGGATTGAGTTTTATACTTCAAACAAGTTTATTGTGGTTCCCTCAGACTCTTCTATGATTCCCTCATCTTCATCAAGAAAGTTATCTTGAAATGGGGGAATGACTTGCTGATCTGAGTCTCTTTGCCTATTGGGAGTGGTGTTATTTCTTCTAAAGTTCTAGTTTTGGTTATGATTCTGGTTTCTGTTTTGGTTATTGACTGTGACAACCATTTTTTCCATCATTTGCTGTAGCTTTTCCATGTTTTTAGATAGACAATCATAATTGGGGTCAGATGTGGAGGCTACATCGTCATCTCTATATGTTACCCTCTTCTCAGCTCTCAATCTTGCTTTTTTCTCAATCAGATTAGCCTCTACACTCACTGCTCCCTTTTGCATGTATTTGAATGTGTTGTAATCTCTCTCCCTAAGCTGGTAGGCCATGTCAGCATCAAAGCCTTTAGGATATTTCACTAGAGCCATACCTTGGGGAGGTTTCATGTGTGGAGGAAGAGTGTTATAAACGCTGTTGAACCTTGTAGAGTAGTCATGGACACTCTCTCCTACGTTCCTTTTCAGGTTCTTGTATTCTGCTAAGATTTGGAGAGGGTTGGCCTTAACTTCCCATTTATTTATGAAGGTCTGGTATAAGGTGGGTAGATCTTGTATGCTATTAGGAGGCAGGCCCTTAAACCATTTCTTCACATTACCTCCTAAGCTCTGGGAAAAGATTCTCATTTTGACTGTATCATCATCTATCTCCATGTAGTCAAAAGAGTCTTCCATCCTGTCTACATGGTGCTGAGTTGTGGTAGACTCTTTTGCAGTGAAGTGTGGGATCTTTGATTGATAATCGTTGGGTAGGGTACTAGAGGCTGGGTTAAAACCAGAGGTGCATACCAGGCTGCCATGATGGTATTTTGATGAGGTAAAGGGTTGTCTAGAGAAACTGGTATATGGATGACAGGGATATTAGAACCAGCATAAGTCTGTTGAGTTGATTTAGGATGACTGAGTCCTGAGTTCTGAATGAAGTGAATATCAGGAGGTGTAGATGGAGGGGTCTCTGTGTCCCTAATGTGTTTACCACTTTGAGGTGGTGAACCAAGAAGCCTAAGGTCTGGCTGGTCTAGAGCATTGAATGACCTAGTTCTAGGTAAACTGTTTTGAGAGTCTAGGTCAATAAGTGGGTCCGATAGAGCTGCAAAATCATTCGGTGCAGAGTTAGCTCTACGGATATGACTGGAAATAATTGGTATTTTAGGTGCAGGGGATTTCTTGAGGATGCTCTCAGGATTGTCAACTACTCCAGGTGGGTTTGGGTTAGGATAAGCTCTTGTGTGAATGGTTCTTGAAGCCATAATGTTGTTTTTGAATCAAGCAGCTTAATCCTACTTGCTACTTTTATTGTGACTGATGTTTTTGTGGACTCTGGTCTTCCAGTGGAGTCTTATGTGAATCAAGATAATCAGCAGGCCTACTGATCACCAGTGGAGTCTTTAATCGTTAAGGAACAATGGAGTCACCAGGTGGAAGGTTTAGGGTGTTTCTAGGAGGTACACTCTCCACCACAGTGCTTAGGTAATGTCCTTTCTCAAGGATATCCTCAAAAAACAACAAAATATAACCAGAGATGGACTCGGAGGGCTTTTACCAAACATTTCACCTCTGAAAGAGAGTGAGATCTGGAGGCTGTCTGGCCCTTTCCAGACTCTGTCTAAGAGTGTGGGAGAAACATAATCAAGTGGAAAGTAACTTTCAAGTGGAAGTGTTTCACTGCCAACCTAACCAAAGATTCTTGGTTTTTTGAGGCTCTTGTGATGTAATAAGATGGAAAAAAAACTCAGAAATTCCCCAGCGGGGTCGCCATTATGTTGGGGTTCCCATGTTTTGGCAATATTGGAAATGCCAAAAGATGAGACAACATCAAAACCACTTTCAAACCTCAGGATCTAGCCCTCCTGGGTCCAGAGAGGGATCTCTCTATATGGGCAAAGGTTTTATGTCTTTTAAGCTCTGTGTTAATATTTTAGGCTAGTTATAGGCGCGATTTTGTTTGTTTGATTATTTATTTGGTTGTTGGGAATCAGGAAGGAAGGGTTCAGTATGAGACAAGTATGTGCAAAGAGGGTTTTAGGCGAAGGAGAGATGATTTCAAAGAACACTCGAGACCATTGGGTAATGGAGTCAGGAAAGGGTTTACCTACTATTCAATATGTAGGCTTTCAGTTGGGCTAGTCATCTAAAGAATTGGATCTTAAAGATGATAGTGTGGCATGAAATGTCAAGAAGGAAGGTGAAAGGCAAGGAAACCTCCAAGATGACCCTTCAGGAATCAGATCCAGGGACAAGACATGCCATTGGACAACCTGTGATCTAGAACCTAAAAGGTTAACTCTTCAGACAAGAAAACATAAAAGATTCAAGCACAAAGGTGAAAACCTGAGATTAGAGAGAGACTTTGAACTCTCAATGCTTTGGTAGCCAGCTTAAGGGAACTTAGAAAGGTTCAATTAATTGAAAAGGACCCTAGTGAGACAGAGACATAGTTCTAAACTCCCAGTATCCCAATTCATTCAATTGAAGACTAACAAGAACATCTAAGAACAGATTCATTAATTCATACATAAGCTAGAAGTATATATTTGACCACTACACTGGTTAAATTAGCTTGAAATAAATTCTCAGATAATACATACATCAGAAAACATTGAGGGCAGGGAGAGCAGAAACATAGGGTACCTAACAAGGGTAAATCCTATGCCAGATTTCTGATGCATGCCTAGAAGAATTTGAAATGAAATGAACTATAAGGTAAAACCAAGATAAAGATAAGGAAACATCACCACTGCTTTAAATCAGGATCCAAAGAAATGTGCTTGTCATATTAAAGAGCAACACTAGTCATGTACAACATCGCCAACAACTTGGTATTAAGTCTGTAAACATCTTCCTCAACCTATCTTACAACTTTACATAGAGAACATGTATCAAGAGAAACAACTTGCAGTTCACAGATATTTGATCAACAACCTTTACAGTGAGTTTCTTCATGAATTTTATAGCCAAAAGAGAGGCAGAGGAGGTAGATGAAATACTAAATGAACATTAAAAATAGAGTATAAGCAGTGGGTCGAAAACCATTCTGTTTTAATGTCTAAGCATTAATCTTCAGTACTCTTTGGATGAAAGAGTGGTCTTTGACAGGTTGCAATTTATTCCAGGTATGTCTTTGATGTACTTTGCTGTAGAACCACTGTAGTACTTTGGCGAATAAACAAAAGGTAGATAAGTGACTGTGAGGACTTCCATACTGTGCAACAAATGCTCTGGTAGCATTAGGACTGTTGTCAGGGAGGAAAACTTCTCATGGACACTATGTAGACTGAAACAATACGAGTACCGTTTCCTTTCTTGGGAGGAGAATTCTACTGATTTGTAATGATTGATGATATTGTTTCTGTACGCCAGGCCTTCTGTGTGATTTATGAGGTCTTCAATCTAGTACCTTGCCTTTAAAACTCTGAATTAAGGCTTAATATTTTCAATAATGTGGATTATAACTCCCTAACTCTATACTTTTAATGAAAATCACGCTCTAAGCACCTTCTCAAGCTCTTCTCTATGAGATCGGGCTCTAGGCCTTGTTTCACAGTGCTTTGTGTCACTGTAACAGTGACAGTGAACCATGGCAGCATTCACCGCCTATATCCTGCAAAACACGCAACTTTTTTGAGAAATCCATGCATGGGAGGATGGATGTGGTGGAGAGTCATGAAGATACCAGTGCAGTGGTGGTGAAAACGATGGTTTCAGACGAAGCAATGGTGGAAAATGTAGAAATATGGTGTAAACTGCGATTGATGGGGTTTCGGTGGAGAAATGCATGTGGACCGTTTGATCATGGTCCAGTGGTGAAGATTGACGGTGGAGATTTAAATAACGGGATGGCTTATGAAAGTTGGGCGAAATGCATAGAATTTAATGTAAAACATTAAACCTTTAATGTAAATCACGAAAGTTTGGACTTAGGTGGAATGCGAAGAAACGAATGAAAATGCAATGGAACTGGTCATGCGTGGGACCGGGCATGGGTGGAGGGTGATTAGTTTTGGGCCGTTAGATCTCAAGAGGAGATCAACGGCGGAGGTTGAAAGATGGAGTTAATAGAGGCTCAGACGAAGAAATGCGGTGGAGGACGCGATGCAACGTGGGCCATTGATCTTGGACCAAATAGATGGTCATGATGGAATCGGAGGATCGCAATCGGGGGAGACGGAGGGTGGCTCCATTCGAAATTTTTGATTGCGATTGGAGCGATTGAGCACCTACCATCCAATCTGGAGCAATATCGACGACGGGGATTAAATCAACCGGGGGGGGGGAAGACGAGTGCAATGAGCGGGGAGCGATGAAACCTGGACCATCGGATCTCAAGAGGTTAACGGCTGCGATCTAATCGCATCGGAGCAAAGAAGGGGCCGAAAATCTGATGGGTTGAGTTGCGATTAGTACTGGGCCATCGGATTCGAACGGATAGATGGCTCAAATCGCGGCGGGGTTGAACATAACAAATACACTATCTCATCGAAGATTTTCTGTTTACAAAGGTAATATGCTCCGCTCCAACTCTCCGATTGCGATTAGCGCTTTACGGCTAGCTCTTGGTTTTAGCACTCGGGTCACATGGGGAAGTCGTTAAAGGGGGCTGGTTGAAAGGGGCTAAGCCATAATATATGAAAAAGGGTGATTTTTAGCCAAAAAGAGGGGTTTTTAAGGCTAAAGGGGAATTAGATAAAGGTAAAAAAGGAGTTTAAACTGAAATTAAGGGACTTCACTTGGTTTTAAGGGGAAAATGGGTGGTTTAGGAGGTTTTGGGAGGGATTTCTGGAGTTGAAGGGGGAAATTCAAAAATGGGCAAAGGGTTAAAATAGGGAATTTTGCAGAGGTACAAGGGTCAAACGAGGGCCTTTCTGAGCACATTTATCTTCAGTCAATGAGGCTTTCTGGATGGAAACAGTAGTGAGGGTATTTTTGAAAGGCAGTAGTGAGGGTATTTTTGAAAGGCAGTGGACACATAGAGGCTTGAAGGATGAGATATTTTCATAGAAAATGTATCTCTTGAAGGCTCAAAAAAATCTAGCCACCTATTTGCTTGAAAAAAAATTCATAAGTGGCTAACAGAGGGCATACTCCAATCTCAAGCCATTGAAAGCCATTTCGATCCTAAATCACCCGTGGCACCAAGGATACCTTCTGCAAATTCAAATTCTATTCAGTCACAAAATCAGCTTCTCCTCTACTATAGTGATTTCCTGTGCTCCGATACCATGTATAAATTATACAAACATATGTATATCGATGGATTCAATCCAATCAAGCAATGTAGTAAATCTAGATACTGAATCCTTCTACAAATCAATTTCGAAAATTAAACACAATCACCAATCACATTAAGCAAAGAAAGAATCAAATAAAACCACGACACAAATAATTTCTTGGGGAAAGCTTGCTGCTCAAAACCCCTCTATCTTCTATTGTATATTAACCATGGAATCATGAAACAATTACAATTCACTCTTCTCACAAGAGTCTCTTGCACTCTCACAATTGTCTCAGATTGTCTTGGACAAAAAATGACCAACACTTAGCCAATGCTCAGCCTCTAAACAACTTGCCTTGCTTGCACAATTCCTAATGAATGAAATACCTATTCTTTATGAATTTTGGCCTTCTTAAATTGTGCAAGGATCATGGACACTCCAATGGATGTCTAGTTGCATGCAGGAAACCTACTAATCACACAACTGATAGTTAACATACATTTGACCTTTGTCTCAAATGTGTCTCCATTGGAACTGACGTGTATGCAGCTATTAATAGTAAATCATTAGTTGCATGGAAGATCACTAATTGTGAATTAAATAATATTTAATTCACTTGATTTCTCACTAGTGCAACAAATAGTTACAACTATTTCAACTGACTCTAACTCACCTAAATGAGTTAACTGATTACACATGCATTAAACTAATGCACCAACTGCAATTCGAACTCCATAACTAATAGAATTACTCTGCATGCCTCACCAACCACCCTCAACTCGAAATAAATGAGATAACTAAGTTTATCACAGAGTTAACTGTTACAATTGATCATGAATAAGATTACATTTTATTTTCTAATTTAATTAAGGGAAAATTAAATTAGACAATGCACCAAATAAATTACTTAATTTGGCCTTCACACTAATGTATTGCTAGGACCTATTAGTCCCACACTAGTGTGTGTTCTACAATTTCTTGTTCGAATTCAACATAATGATCACATGTTTGAAGGTGGGCCTCCAAACCCCGACAATGTGGCTTATCATTATGTGATTGAGTATTTTTTTTACTTATACTAGACACCTTTGGGCATGGATTTTGGGGGGGGGGGGGGAATTCAGTGGAAATACTGAACTAGGTATGTACTCTTCTATCCTCTATCCCTTTGGGTGGTTAACCTTATATTATAGTAATGTGGGATATCTTTTATTAGTCACAAGGATTTAGAGATGACACTACATGGGAAAAAATGATTTTTTTTGTGTTGTCATGCTTCCCCAAAACCATATATATCACTCCCCTTCCTCTCATTACAACCCCATTCATCATTTTTCCCATCTTGGTCTAGATTTGTCCACTAGGTCCACAAGGGGTTAGCCACCCCATCCCCTTTCCCACACCTTAGGTCAGGCTTGGAATGATTCCCCAGAGGTTGATGAAACTAAAAAGAAAATAAAAAACATATTTGGCCACTCTCAACAGGAAATTGTACCATAAAATGAAAAATATGGCTGAGACATACACATTTAACACGTGGGAAAAAGAAAAGCATGAGCTCTACCCCCTATCTATGGCCATCACCCTAGTTCCTATGGGACCAAAATAAGCCCCCTTCATCATTAAAGAACCAATTATTGTCCCAATCCTTGGTGGGTAATGAGGTACCCCACCTTAAGGGGATATCCATTTCCATATCCTACACATCATTCTCTCATCCCCTAGAGCCCCAAGTAGTTATAAAGAAAATTCAATAAAAGGAAAAATTCATATGAAGAATGGTGGTAAAAAAAATGCCTGGGTAACTCATGTACCACAATTTATCCCTCCTACACCCATATACCTAAGTGTGGGATTCCCTTATTTAGCTACCCTTGTACCATAGAATGTGGCCCGTAGCTTCCCTTTAATTCCCCATTCCATTCCATAACTGTGTCATATGCCACCTGCAATTTGAAGGATGTAATCAAAACATGTCACTCCCCTTAGAGGTAGAAACCGCCCAATAGGTTCCTTGGTTAACCTACTTATGAGCTTGGAGACACCTATATGTGGCAAAGTCCACTCTGGAAGGGGATGCCACTATGAAGTGCCCACTTTTTTTCCATGATTTGTAAGCTATTTTACATGATTACTCTAATGATTTTCTATATTGGAAGGAGAGGAGACACATTGGATGTTATGCAGGATTTCAGCTGAATATCCATTTGCAGTTTCGTCTCCCTATACAGGGTCTAATCCCTCCAAAGGGTCACATTGGCACTCATAGGGTGAGCCTAGAGAGCCATGGCTTCCACCATAACAAACAACAATTCATGGATTCCCAAAACCATTCAATGATTTCTCATGTTCCACCTTTTGGATGAGGATGATGCACCTAGTTCACCATGCCCATCCAAATCCATACTTGCACCACACTTAGAAGTTTTTATGCGGTCCAAATGAGAGCGTGTCTCACTACAAGAGATAAAGGGTTGGCTAATGTCATCATCCTAGCCCTTAAAGATGGTTTACATGCATTATCGGTCCTCTTGGAGACCCATGAGGATGTCATTGTGCCACCACACCAACTTGGGAGCACCACATGTGACTTACTTAGAAAATAAGGGGTCGACCCGTTATCTGCTATGTTTGGAGCCTTTTCACTCAACTTGGAACATTTGGACTCCATTAATCCTCCTCAAGGGCCCAACTACTCATCATATTCATTATTTTTCCCTCTTGAGAGGTTATTATTTGTAATATTCAACTATCTTGGTGGCTTTTCACAACGTCATGTCATTATTATGTATTATTTTATTATTTGGGGAAAAATTAGGCTAATTAGGAAAATAAATCCCCTTTTGAGTTGTATAAATAGATGAGAGGTTATTCATTTGTATCATCATCACTTGGATAAGATTAGTATCTCTTGATATATTTTGGCACTTTTTGTTGGGATGAAATTTTTGGAGCTTTCTTGATGCACTATGATGTTTGGATTTTCGTTGTCTTTGTTGAGAGTTTTAATTGGTGAATTAAACCTCTTAATATTAATTGTCAATCCGGGAGTCATAAACATAAGTTGTACTATGTTTTTGGTTTAGCTTAATGGTCAGAGTATATAAGTTTCATTAATAATGGTCGTTGAGTACAGATTGATAAAAACACTCCTCTATCAATTGAGGGAACTAGCACTCATCTCTCTCTCATAAAATAATTCTTCACTCTAACATAAGAAATCTAAAGGAAATAAATTTAACTCAATACATTCTATTTCATATTCTAAATTAATCTAAATTTCTGCAATCAAAAGAAAAACCCACTGAAATCAAAGGCTTGATGAAAATCAATCTAAGTACAATTCTTGAAATAAAACCTTTTCAAAGCAGGAAATTCGAACTCTAATTATTCAAAAGGAAGGGGCAAGAAATCATCAAAATGTAATATCTAAGAAATTGAAATGTAATGCTACAACTTGAAAAATAAAACTAGAATCAAATCTTGACTGTCAAACTAAGCTATTCTGTTCAAAAATAAAATACATTCAAACCACACTACAATGAATTCAATCTCTATGCTACAACATTGGGAAGGGAAATCAAACTTATTCTATCATGTGAAAATAAATCTAGATTATCATAGGAAAATATCGATGTTCCAAAGGAAATGCCTTGAATTAAATCACGCTTCTTGAATTAAATGATAATGCTTAAAATTGACTTGAATTAAACAATCATAATGCTGGAGATAAATCACACAATTTGAATGAAGAACACAACACCAATTTCTACCAAGCACAAATTCATTTGTAATTACAATCAGAACCTTTCAAGCCATATATTCATATTCAAATCCACAACATGTATCAAACTTAGAAATCATTTTATTCCTATATTGTGGATGATCCTATTATAAATGTGAATAAATGTGACTCAAGTAGAGAAACATAGCATGGATCTGCGTTAAAATGTGAACTCGGGTTATAAAATGAATTGAGGATATTTAGCATAGGAGAGAAATCCTGAAATTATGTAATCTAGATATCTGAACTATTTAATGAGGCTTATATCTAGAGGTGGTGGGCCCTCCCATGCCCGGAGTAAGTTGCCTTACTGCAATGGAAGAAGGATTTAAAAAATCAAAGACAAAATTCATAATCAACCATGGAAACAACACTTATGCTCACAACTTGAAGGCGATCATGCATATTTTTAAAACAACGTTTGGAAATCAATTGACATAAGTCACAAACAACAAGGATTTTAACTTTTTACCAGATAGCTCTCATCTCTCATAGCTTTCCCCTCAATGTACAACAATCACCCCTTATATATTAGTTGTTGCTCAGATTAAAATGGATCGATTGTGTACATCAATTATAAATTTAGGATTTTGGTTAATACAAATTAGTTAAAATTGGAACAAACGATTTTATTTCCAATACGAGTTGGTGCGATCCCGCTTCTAGAAAAATATGACCATAGAATTGCTGGCAGAGGCAATGCGTAGTTGGTAGGCTTGAGTCTGTTATCATCCTCATCATTTTCTATTTCAATATTCATTCTGTTACCCCAACCTTCATCTTTTGTTTCCTCTTTATCTTCTTCAGGATTTTCGTTGTGTTTTTCAAATTCTACCTTTGTAAACAACCCACTTCTCCCTATGGGTGCCTTGGGATTTGATTTGATGTTCAAGTTAATAGGAGCTACACTTGAATTCTTTCTTTTCATACTTGATCCATGTGAAAGCTTTGAAATTATTCGAAGCTTCCCTTGACAAGAACTACTTATGATCCCAAATTTTCCCACATCTTCATCTTGTTCACTTCCCTCATCCATCTCATCTTCAACCTCACTTGTCCATGCCTGATTTCAGTTTCTTCATTAGAAGTGCCTGCATGCTATATTCTAAGATGAAGATTCAATGTGTACTCATGTTTGTAGAACTTGTTGAAACCTTCATAAGGGCAGGAAAATGGTCGATATAAAGTGGCAGCACCAACAATTGGAGTAAGAAGTCTGGGATCAACCCTTCCTTTTCAACTAGAGGAGTTGATTTCAGATTGGGAACCCAATTCTTTTCATGGTGGGACCTTATGTGTGCTTTTAATTTGGACTCATTTTCATATCGTTTGTCACATTCTTCATATGGGAAAGTGTGATAATTTTCCTTTGAATGTGTTTTCAGATGTTGGTTCAAATTGAAATCGGATGAAAATACCATAAAAATGACATTGCATGGGTGTTGTTCAGCAATCTCCGCGCACAATATCATCTTGAGACTTAGAAAAAGGTGTATAATTTAGTTCTTCAAATTTTGACATTGAATTCGAGCTGTTTCTTCTGTGCATGAGATGAATCCATACTTAAATGCGCTTCAGGAAGCATTCCTGCACTGTTAGCGCTAGTACATGACTTATTCACCTATCACCAAGATGAAATATTATTAATGAAATTTATACAATACACCCTTAAAATTAATTAACAAGAAGAATTCATAATTTAATAAATATTTCCTCTGAATGCCTCTAACTATCAGCTTAATAAGATAATAATTATTAAAAAAACTAGTCACAATCATATAATCATTTGATAAAAATCATAAAAATCTGGACAAAAAGGTAGCTCAACATCCCCCCACACTGATCTTCTTTCATGTTCTCATGCAAGCCAAACATTTAAATTTTAGAACTATGAAAGAAGGTAGGGGAAATGTTTTAAGATCAAACTATGCTTCGTGATATGAGTGTCATAAAAATTTAGCAAGAAATCATAGAGATTCCTATCATTTAAAACATTCATTAGCCTGAAACATAACTACTACAATGCTAGCTAACACCATGTTCCAATTTTAATGAACGTATCAAGATCAGATATAGAAAGTAGACACTATAGAGAAAATATTATTGTGCATACTTGTTTCCTTGTCCCAAATGAACTCCCTATTTTGTTCTACCTAGAGTCTTATGATAAAAATCAAGTTTTCGCTGAAAAGGTGCAATTTCAAGAAGACTACTACTATAGCAATATTGTACCTACTCTATGTAGCAAATATTTAGAGGCGATCACAATCAATACAAATGGTTGTGAATCAACACCTTGTGAGTAGTCATCATTGATTAATTCATCACTCTAGATACAATGAAAAATTGAAGTGAGTTATGATGCCAAAAAAAGGAAAAAATAGAGTAATATGACAGTTCCTGGACCAATCAACAACCTCTTCATTAAACACTCTAAATTTTGTTGTCATCTACATGAAAACTAAATTTCTTCTTAATCAATACAAATAACTATCTTTACTATGGGTACGACATCATTAATGATTCCAAATTTTTAAAAAATAGAGCTCAAAGCATCATGTCCAAATCGTCTTAAAACTATTGTCCAAGAAATAAAATGATGAGTTTTAGGGAAAGAGAAGGATAACCAAGAAATTCATAGTATGCAATTAACTTTACTACCACAGACATGGCCCTGTTGCCTGCAGGTGTCCATAACCTCGGCAAGGATGTATTTTAACCAAACGAAATTCTCGTGTCACACGTACTAGATATAGATTCAGAGTTAGCTTATTTTACTTTTAGATGAAGGCCACTATCCTGGCTTGGTAACCAGTTGATGACAATCCAACTCACAAGAGGTAACATGGATGAACATGCTGGCTCGTGATGAGACCTCCTATCTTCTAGCTTTTTGGCTGAAAGCCATTACTCTGGCTTGGTGACATGAAGCAATAATTTCATGCATGTTAGGTCCCGTGATCGTGTTAGGTCGACTCATCACAAGACCTCCTATCCTCCCCTAAATCTTTTGTAAGCTCTGATTATGATTAAACTTAAAGGTTACTTAATAACTGGGGAGAAATATCTACTCCTTGAAGTACAGGATGGCATGAAAAAGTTTTTTAATGAATAATCATTGATAGCTAGTTCCTCTAACCTAAAGACTTATTGAAAATATCCTAGATAATGACTGAAATATTCCTTGAGTTAATAATGCTAGTGTTCTCATGAATAGCTCATTATGACCTTTACAAGAGTGGTCCACCATAGGGGGTTCTCCAATTGTACCTCTAAGGGGAACTGAAAATACATATCTCAGATGACAAGTTACTAGAATGATTAATCATGGTTACTTTCATGAAATCATGAAGTATTAGAGTGAATCATACTCAACAAGATTTTTCATAGATGTGTGTGTTAACAACTAAGATGGATCAAAAGCAGTTTTAGTGGCCATAATTTAAAAATAAAAAACCCTAATAGCATTATTGTAACATCTTTTAGTCACAATATTAATTTATTCTTCTAACCTACTTTACCCTAAAAATAAAAAGACTTTTTTTTAAGTGTAGGAGTACTTCCAATGCATCCATGTGCCGATAAGGTAAAAATATATATTCATGCTCATATTCAACATATAAACTTGGAAATGTGCATGAGCATGAAAACCAACAAATGTAAATGATATGATAACAAGATTTTTATAAGAGGAGGATACTGCATTGCTTGAGTCGTTGTACGAAAACAATATTCGATGTAATCATGGTATTCTTGGTCAATTTCTTGATTTGACCCATGCTGCACATCCTCTTCGTCCATGTCATGTTGATTGTCCTCCTTAGGGTGAGTAGTATCTTGATTACATTCCAGATCGTCTGATAGACATGTCAAGAACTCCTCGATCTCAGGTTCCAATGGATTTTCTCATGATTGATTATAGTGCATGTTTCATTCATCTCCTTATATGATTGGTAAGGGAAATCAGAAGAGACTTCCAAATCCTCTTGTGGTGGTGGAGAAATGGATAAGTTCTTGACTATTGTCAAGAATTTCTCTTCCTGATAGGTAGAAATCAAGATCCCAGTAGCTGCTAAGGCTTGAGAGAGGTCCTCCATACTTGTTATCATCCTCACGTCCATCTAGTTGATTTCTAGTCTCTGTCTCCACACACATATTAATAACGAAGGTTCTTACAACACCCAAAAAAAATGATATGAATTTGAAGATAAATGGATTTAAAAGCTATTGGCTGAAGTAAAGCTCACCACACTTGCATAAAAATAAAAAAGGAAGGGAACAACATGTTGGAAAAAATTATGAATCAGAGTACTATTTAATCTATTGAAAGCAAAAAAATTCGAAAATTAAATGTCTCACAAAATGTTTTAGACTATTCTAAGGCCTTCTTCTACTTCTACACATAAAGGAAAGGAAATAAAAGTTCAAATATAAGAAAAGGAGATTAGAGTTTGTAGCAACCCCACCATAGTGGATGCACGACTCTTCACTCATGTCTTACGGTAACCTCTCCATCCTTTGATTGCCCTGCAATACCCTTGAAACTCTGTAATAAAAATATTACCTGAACCAAAATAAAAGTCCCCGACAATGACACCAAAATGTTGAGAGTTTTAATTGGTGAATTAAACCTCTTAATATATAATTGTCAATATGGGAGTCATAAACATGAGTTGGAATGCGTTTTTGGTTTAGCTTAATGGTCAAAGTATATAAGTTTTCTTAATAATTTCTGTTAAGTACATAATGATAAAAACACTCCTCTATCAATTAAGTGAACTAGCACTCGTCTCGCTCTCATAAAATAATTTTTCACTATAACATAAGCAATCTAAAGGAAATCCATTTAACTCAATACATTCTATTTTGTATTCTAAATTATTCTAAATTTATGCAATCAAAAGACAAACCCACTGAAATCAAATGCTTGATAAAAATCAACCTAAGTACAATTCTTGAAATAAACCTTTTCAAAGCAGGAAATTCGAGCTCTAATTATTCAAAAGGTAGAGGCAAGCAATCATCAAAACCTAATATCCAAGAAATCAAAATTTTATGCTACAACTTGAAAAATAAAACTAGAATCAAATCTTGAACTGTCAAACTAGGCTATTTTGTTAAAAAAATAAACATTCAAACCACACTTATATGAAGTAAATCTGTATGCTACAACAATGTGAATGGAAATCAAATTTATTATATCATGTGCAAATAAATCTAGATTATCCTAGGAAAATATCGATGTTCCAAATGAAATGCCTTGAATTAAATCACGCTGCTTGAATTAAATGATACTACTTGAAATTGAATTAAATTAAACAATCATAATGTTGGAGATAAATCACACAATTCGAATGAAGAACACAACACCTATTTCTACCAAGCACAAATTAATTTGTAATTACAATTAGAACCTTTCAAACCATATATTCATATTCAAATCCATACCATGTATCAAACTTAGAAATCATTTTATTCCTATAACGTGGGTGCTCCAATTATAAATGTGAATAAATGCGATTCAAATAGAGAAATAGACCATGGCTCTACGTTAAAATGTGAACTCAGGTTATAAAACAAATTGGAGATCTTTAACATATGAGAGAAATCCTGAAATTATGTAATCTAGTTATCTGAATTGTTTAATGATTCTTATCTCTAGAGGTGGTGGGCCCTCCCACGCCTAGAGTAAGCTAACTTAATGAAATGGAAGAAGGATTTAAAACATCAAAGACATAATTCATAATCAACCATGGAAAAAATGCTTCTGCTCACAACTTGAAGGCGATCATGTATATTTTTAAAATTGTTTTTGGAAATCAATTGACATAAGTCACAAAAAAAAAATATTCTAACTTTTTACCAGATAGCTCTCAACTCTCCTAGCTCTCCCCTCAATGTACAACAATCACCCCTTATATAGCAGTAGTGATTCTCAGATTAAAATGGATCGACTATGTACATCGATAATAAATTTAGGATTTTGGTTATTACAAATTAGTTAAAATTGGAACAAAATATTTTATTTCCAATCAGAGTTAGTACGATCCTAGATTCTGGTAGAATATGACCATCGCATTGCTAGCAAAGGAAATTCATAGCTGGCAGGTTTGAGTCCGTCATCGTCCTCATCATTTTTTGTTTCAATATTATTTATGTTACCCCAAACTTCATGTTCTGTGTCCTCTTTGTATTCTTCTATATTTTCCTTGTCTTCTTTAGATTCTACCTTTGTAAACAACCCACTTATCCCTATGTGTTCCTTGGGATTGGCTTTGATGTTCCAGTCAATAGGAGCTACACTTGAATGCTTTCTTTTTAGACTTGATCCAGGTGAAAGCTTTAAAATTATTCTAAGCTTCCCTCGACCAGAACTACTTATGATCCCAACTTTTCCCACATCTTCATCGTGTTCACTTCCCTCATCCATCTCATCTTCGACCTCACTTGTATGTACTTTCTTTCAATTTCTTCATTAGCAGCGCCTGCATGATTTATTCTAAGATGAAGATTCAATGTGTACTCATGTTTTTAGAACTTGTTGCGGCCTTCATAAGGGCAGGAAAATGGCCGATCTAAAGTGGCAGCACCAAAAAATGGAGTAAGAAGTCTTGGATTAATGCTCTCCTTTTAAACTAGAGGAGTTTATTTCACATTGGGAACCCAATTATTTTCATGCTGGGACCTTATGTATGCTTTTAATTTGGACTCATGTTCATATCGTTTGTCACATTCTTCATATGGGTTTGATAGTTTTCCTTTGAATGTGTTTTCAGATGTTGGTTCAAATTGAGCTCATATGAAAATACCATAAAATTGACATTACATGGGTGTTGTTTAGAAATCTCCGCGCACAGTCTCATCTTGAGACTTGACAAAAGGTGCAGAATGTAGTTCTTCAATTTTTGACATTGAATTCGAGTTGTTGCTTCTATGCATGATATGAATACGTACTTAAATGTGCTTCAAGAAACATTCCTAAAATGCTGGTGCTATTACATGACTTATTCACCTGCCACCAAGACGAAATATTATTAATGAAATTTATACAAAACACAATTCAAATTAATTAATAGGAAGAATTAATAATTTAATAACTATTGCCTCTGAATGGCTCTAACTATCAGCTTAATAAGATAATAATGATTAAAAACAATAGTCACAAGCATATAATCATTTGATAAAAATCATAAAAATATGGACGAAAATGTAGCTCAACAATCTTTGAAGCTTCTTTCTAATGCAAAATTGATGAATGGATATACTATCTCTCTCATGTAAGTCAATTTTTTGATTCTATTCTTGTTATCTTACTTGTCGAATGCATATATCTTGTTATCATTATTCTTGTACAGGTTAATATAATGTGAAATTCTTCTGGGACCTTGAATAAGTGATTAAATTCATGCGTTGACCTTTGAGGGATTGGGTGAATGTTCCTAGAGGCACTTCTTAGGTTGAATACCTCAAAAATTTGTCTTCTTTGTAAATTTGAAGCATAAATCGCTATTAACTGAGTTGCTTCCCTTGGAGAGGCTAGAAAATATAAATTACGGCTTCTTAGCTCATGCAAATCCTTGATATATGTGTATCTTAACTCCATTAAGCCAAAGCAATAAGGAACAAATCCTTGTATCCATTTGGTGATCAAATTTACCTCTCGTTTCTTTACTTTTCCAAATTCTAGGTCTAATACCAAAGGGTCACCTAAGGCATAAAGTGATATTAATTATAGCAACTAAAAATCCTTAAAATTCAGTCCAATATAGTGCTGAGGTTTTCTCTAGAGGTCCTCCAAGTTTGAGGCAAATATGATGTTGGAATCCCAAGATATAGTAAGCCCTAGCCACAAGACCGTTTCTTGCCCTAGCTTGATTTGGGTTAGTGTCCTCATATGGATCACTGCATTCAAACCTAAAAATAAAAATATCCCTTTGATCCTATTCTCCTCCTCAATTAGGTCGAGCCCCTCCTTGAGTGATAAAATCCATACCCTTGACCTATTTTGGACCCAGTTGGCTTCTCTATGGTCCCACAAATATACAACTAAAATTCCACAAGGATTACTTAGAAGCCATTTCTTCCTTAGGATCCTTGAGTCTAGGAACCCTCTTGTCAAGGAATATCCCGTAAACCTGAACTCTAAAATACTCTTAGCCCTTCCTAAAGAGCTTATCACCTTTCTTCTCAAGAAATTAAGCCATTTTTTCAAAGCCTCTCTTGAGAATAGGTTTATGGAATCAGTACTTATCTTATTATTGCTCCATTCATCTTGTGATTCCCCTTATACCGGGTCTTCTCCCATCGATGAAAGTTTATAAAGGGTAGGGATATTTAGCTGAGATGACAGTGGGCTATTTATCCATTATTTCCCCTTGACCTAGTAGTTGTTCGATATGACCCCCTCTTAGTACCCCTTCTAGTTTGAGCAATAACATTTTGACATTGTTTCCAAGGACATGAGACACGTGTCTTGTTCTCCATACGACATTATTGACATATCAATTTGGAAACTCCATTGGAAGAAGGAAGCCTTAGTTCTTCATTAAGCTTCAAATTTAATGCTTGTAGGGTCAAGCGAGAATTTATCAAGGCATTTCATTCACCCTGGTGACTCCATTTTAATCCTAATATGAAAAATCATGGAAAATGGATTATTGTCAAGAAGAAAATACCCTTGGTTATCCATTTAAAAAACTTAATGATGAAGAGATTTAATAAATACAAGAATTTGCAGACCAATTTGTTGAGTTTTGTGAATATTTATTGGAGAACATGGATAAAGAATTCATGCTCAGGTTTCATAGGTTGACACAAAAATAAATCTGCATGATAATGTGTGCCTATGAGAAAGATCCTAGTCGTCTATTTGAATTTGCTAGCCAAATATGTGCTTCAATGTTTTGAATGGCCTTATTAGTGAAAAATATTACAATTAATAAGAAAACCCAAAAGAATGTAATCAATTGGATGATCAGGGTGACCTTTAAGAAAATTCAAGTGTGGAGGACCATGATGAAAGTGAGCAATATATGGAAGAGTGGAATCCATCTAAAGAAGATCAGGATGGCCATAATTCTTGTTATAACTTACTTTTACCCTTGTAATAATTTGTACATTTCCTTTTATTTAAAAAAAGAATAAGAAAAAGAGAAAATAAACAAAAACAGAGAATAAAAATAAGAAAGAAACAAAAAATAAAAGGGGAAGAAAAGAAAAGAAAAATAAATTATTATGCCGCTAGAATAAGCGAGCACATTTAAATGCCTCTATTTTTGTTTTTATTTATCATTTTAAATAAGTTGTAATAAAATTGATTTGATAGCTTCTCACTGAAAGTTAATTTTCTTGCATATTTCATCAGATATGATTGAGTGCACTGATATCAACAACCCACGACACATTGCGAGACACCCCCCCAACCCCCGCCCCCCCCAACATTACTAAGAGTTAATGGAGGGGTGGGGGGTCTACAAATATGTTTCATTTAATCCAACTCTTGATATGTGGCAAGCTTTTGTGAATTGTAGTACCCCTCCACTCAAAACCATAAACCATAACACCCTCTCGCAAACCACTTGACACCTTCTGCCAACACTTTTCCACCATTCCCTATATTTTCGCTCTCCCCCAACTTCCCACTACGGTTATCCATGACCATTATTTCCACTAAATTTAGCAAGAAACTATTACATTATTTAATTCTCATGCTAATGTTCAAAAGCATTAAAACCTACACGCGAATAACAGTTAAGCCAAATAAAGGTTTTTACGAATGTCTTGATAAAGTTTCTATTTCTCCAAACTATATTCTTTCTCTATTCTCCCCACAACCAGAACTCCTATAACGACGCTGTAAGAGAATTCTTGCGAATTGAAACCTTCAATCATCACTATTTTTGAGTAAATATCCATTTGTTCTCAGTAATTTTATTTTTCCCAAAAGGCTATCCATAAAGGAAAATATAAAGTGTTAGTAGAAAATACTCTATTACCCCCTATGATTAATTTAGATGAACAACCCCTCATTGACACCCATTTCAAAATTGTTGAAACCAATTGTGAATTCAACTTGTATGAGCTTCACAATTGGGCGTTTCAAAAATATGAAGATGTCAGTGATGATTTTTCCTTTGGGAATCCTTACTACCTCAGTATTGTTTCCCTCAAACATATCATTTTCTAGAATTTGTCACTTGGTGTGGAGCCCGATACCTTCCCAGTCAGAGAGTTGTAATTTCTCAGAATAATGAAACAATTTTATATATAACTTCTGAGTCAATCTTTCAAGCCATGAAATGAAACCCTCAGGATTATCTTTACACTTTTTCAATTGTTGCTCTAACGAAAATTTACCATAAAATTTATTTTTAGAAATAACCCATATTTTTGGGTCCTTTCTACTAGAAAATTCTGAATTACCCATGAAAAACCCACCTTATCACTCTGCAATGTTCCTTGATATGTCTAGGCAGGTTATTTCCTTATTTTCTTGTATGTTAGGATATCCCAATTATCAGTGGGTAGATGAATTTATTTTGGGATTTTTATCAGTGTTTTTTTCTGGTAAAGAACCTTCAATCATGTTCAATTATAGTTAGTTTCTATCAGATGAAATTCATGACCAGTTCTTAAAGTTCAATGTTGAATGGTCATTTAAGAATCAATAAATTTTGGTTTACTTATATTTATATCATTAGTCAGAAAGGTTCAAATTTCCTTTACAAAAATTGGATCCTAAAGGAAAACCACAATCAGCGATTCACTGGACCTCATTAGTGAGAAGAACTTCTGAATAATTCTCTTTTAGTGACTTTTTTTTATCAATTTTGATATATGGCAGTCTATTTATTAAATAGTGACGCAGTCCCAATAATTTATACTAAAATTAAAAGGTTTATACATTTGAGTGAGAAGTCTAAAGTTGGAGATTGTTATTTATACCAGAAGTTTATAGATATTAGAATATATGGCTGCGAGCTCCCACCTTACAAATTTCTAGTGTTCCTCCCCATGAGGATTTTTTCACTTGAGTATATTAGGAAAATGATGAACACGGATGGTGTTCATTTTGTTTACAGGAAAAAAAAGGTTCAATTTAAACTAAAGGTACATGTTGGCCCATTCATAGTCAACACTAGAGATGCAAAAAGAAAAGTCAATGATTTATTAAGTCAGTTGAAGTTTAAATTGAGTTTTACCTTGTCATATTATCTTTTAGGAGTGATATCATTAATGAGAGTTGGACATAAATCTACACCCTACATGCATATTACAAAACCATAAATTGAACAATATGCAAACAAAGAAGAATGGGAGGAGAACACATTGTAGGAAGTTGAGGAGCCAGTTTCTAGTCAAACAACATTAGAAACTCCCAAGCTAAAAGAGAGAATTAAAAAGACCAAGAGAAATCATATCTCCAGCAGGATCAGAGTTGCAGAAGGCACAATTTTGAATTTTTAAGAGAATAAAATCTATGAATGTGGATGAAGAGTCATCAAAAGTTCAAACTTCCGAGGAGCCTACTATGGTCATCCTTTCGGGAGAGCCTACATTTTCATTGCAAAAACTTGAAGAAACTACCATATACTTCCGTTCAAAATTTCAACAAAATATATCTAATATCATCAAGATACTGACAATTAATAAATTAAATGCACTTACATTAACAGGTTGTCAATTAAATTAGTCTTTATAATGATAATAACTTCAGGAGGAACTATAAGGTTGCTGAAACACAATCAACCTCACCTAGTTATCTTGACCATAATTAAATATATGAAGAAACAAAATGATTTAAGAAAATTGGAAAAACTTAGAGAGGAAAAACGAATTTGTATGAAATAAGTTCAGAATCCTTCTTGTATTAATGATGATCAGAAAAACTTAATACCATTTATTCTTTACAAAATCTGGTCATGCAAGGGTGCAACCCCGGATGCTTAAATGAGTGAAGTATTTATACAAAATATAAAATATAATAATCAATGCCTGAATGACAATGAAAACTACATTTTCTAAAAACGAACAGAAAGGAATGAAAAATTATCGAAAAGAAGCAAATCTACATTTTGGCCTTGTTTTACTGGAAAGTTGTTGTTGAGTCACCACCTTTTTAGCATTGCATTGGAAAAACTGAATGATGTGATGGCACGATGACTTGTTCTTTACTCTTTTTATTAAAAAATCTTGTCCCATTGCTCTTAATCAAGAATTGAAGCTTTAATAACCTTTCTGTAGATTTCATCTACCTCAGTGTACTTTGTAAAAGTTGGTTTAACAGTGTAAATGCATTTTTATTTTATGGTGAATAAAACTGATATCTTAAACTGATTTATAGAATTCTTTACGTGTCAAAGAACCTCGAATAGAAGACATAGATGCAGACCTTGTTGTTTCTTTGAGCTTATTCATATAATCCTCCTTAGGCAGTAATTTGTCATTTATAACAAACAATGATGGGAGACATTTTTTAATCAATGCATCAATCCTTGTAAGAAACTTGTTGATTGTTATCTCTAGAGCATGAAATTTTTCTGACAACTGTACTACCAAGTTATTTCTAATCAAATATTTCTTTACTTCAGCGATAGTCTCAATCCTTTCGTCTACTCCTAACTCATTCAATTCTTGGGTGTCCTTAGAGTTTAGAAATTTAATGATGCTGCTAGTCGTATTGGGCATATCTTCCAATTGAGTGTTTGCATCAGAAATTGCCTGATTTTCCTTTTCTACTAACTCTTTCTACTCGAAGATGATCCTGATAGATGTCCATATTTCATTAGTCCCTTAAAAAATGTTAGTCCAAATTTTTCTTTGACGTTTCCCAGAGTGTAGCCAATGGAAGCTTTAATGGTTGACTTTTTCTATATTTCAACTTGGTTTTCAGGTCTCTGAAACTCTGATGCATGATAAGTATTAGAATTCTTCTGTTGTTCTTCAATAAGTTTCCCTTTGTCTTGCAACTTCTTTATTTATTCTATCTGCAAAGTCATGTTTTGAAGTGTGGAGGCTAACTTATCTACAAAATATCTTTTTCTGGTAGTAGCAGCTATAGCAGTGGGAAAAACTATCATTGGAAGTGCTTCTAAAGGAGCATCTTTCTTGACTTGTTTCTTACTTTCTTTTATCCACTTCTCCATCTTTGTTTCCATTTGTTTCAGCTGTGTATTTTTTTATAGAACAAGCTTCAACAAGTATTTTCTATTTTTTCCTCTGAAATTTCCTTGGCAAAGGATGTTCTATTGTTGGTAATTTCAACTAATTCCTTAATGCTGCAATGTCTGCATTATTTTTCTTGATTAACTCTTCTGCAGCATTGATATTTGCAGGGTCATAACCCAACTTGATTACCAAATCTTCCAAGGTTTTAATCTTGGTGTCCTTGGAAAAAGTTGAGACTTTCTCCATGTTGAGTTGTGATCTGGCATTTGCTAGTGTAACTTGTATTTTAGATAAATATATGGCAGTGTTAGTTACAGTTGAGAAGATCATCTCCCCAGTTTGTTTATGCATCTCCAGTTGATCAATGGGATGTATATATTTGGCATCAAACTAAAAAGATGTTTTCTTATAGTTTGATTCTCTGTTAGGCTGAGGAACTTGTGCTTGAAGAAATTCCATTATCATTCTTCCTTTATCTACATCAAAGGTTGGCAAAATCTTAGATTAGGAACCTAAAGTTTGTTTCCAGAATTGGATATAAGTATTTATCTTCAAGGCTTCATTTTTTTTCTTGATTTCCTTGAATATTTCCATGGTACTCTTCTCTATCTCACTTGAAGTTGAAGTGCCTGTTTGAATGATTTACTGCTGATTTGAAGTAGTGATGGAAGTAGTAGGGGACTGTGTGGATTGCTCTCCTATCAATGAGGATATAAGAGGCTCATTAGTGTTAACAAGGGTCTGCTACTCTGAATCCTTTCTAATACTTAGTTTGGAACTAAGTTTAGCTTTCTTTCTATACATGATTTTGAATCCTTTGCTGATGATGTTTGTCTCTAAAGGAGATTACTCTTCTCTATTCATTTTTGTTGTCTTTTCCTGATTTTTTGGAGTCTACACTGTTGATGATGAAACTGGTTGTTCTTCGGCTTCATGCAATGTTTTTTCTGTCCACTCTGGTTTGTTTTTATACTGCTCTATCTTTGGCCTTGTTGTATGAAAGTAAGGAGTAGATTTGACTTCTACCCTTAATTTAGACACAATGCCTAATGGGTCATATGACCAGGTGAAGCTTAAATAAAATTGCATTTTCTTTAATAGTTGATCTACCTCTACTGCTACTTTTATGCTATTACATATGAATGGGCCAATCTGAGTTTTAGCTTGAACTAAGACTTGTTTTTAGTAGCCACAAAATTTACTTCATCCATGTTGATCATCTGCCTGATGAACTCCAAAGAAAAAATCCTCATTGGGAGGAATTTGGGCAACTTGTGTGGTTGAAAATCACATCCAAAAATTCTTATTTAAGTGTAGTTTTCATACAGGTACCAATCTCCTATTTGAAACTGTTCTGTCAGCTGCAAGATCTTTTGAATTTCTTCATTGATTTTTGGTTCTTCTCTGTTGTTTAAAAGACTGATATATGGGTGGACAAAAATTTCAATGAACTTCTTGTAGGTGAATTCATTCTGCTCTTTCATGACCAAGGTGGTCCAAAAAATTACTGACTGTTGGTCTCCTTTATCAATTAATTTCTGCAATGAAAATTTCATATTGTCTCCTTGGAAGTATATGAACATATAAACTAGAATAGAAGTATATTTAAATAACTCCTCTGTCTTGAAATCAAGAAACTGTTGATGAATGGAATCTACAAGGAAGTGACTGAAATTGAACACTATGGAAGGCTTGGCATCATTGGAAAATATAAACAGAAATCCTATAATAGCATCATCTATGTATTGATCATAGTAGTAGCCAAGAAGGCAGGATATGATAGTGGTTATTTTCTTGGTTCTCTCAGGGAAAAGGGATGAAGGATAAGGAGGATTTATTTTAAGAAATTCAACGTCTTGTGCTAGGAAAATTTTTAAAGTTTGGGTTCTCTTGGCAAGATCTAATCTCTGATATATTTCAACCAGAGCTTCATGGGAGAATGGGGCACCATTATCGAGTGTGGGATCTAGTATCATTTTTTCAATGGCCGGAGGGATTATGGTAAAAAAACATGGCCATTAGAATTAACTATGGCTCTCTAGTTGGGCAAGTAAGAGGCATAACATTTCCTGATGAAATCAGGAGCATTGTGGGTAGGAGGAAAGATAAAACAGGGAAGATTAATATCCCAGAGCTGGATTTCATCATATTTCTTAATCCATTTATCTTCCATCCAACAGTACATCTCAAGAATGTCGATATCAGACTGTGTTTCATAGATTCGATAATCTCTGTCAACCATAGGGATGTGTTGGAGAGGTAAATCCCCTCTGTGGATAGAGGCGATCCCTACTAGCCCAGATTGGGTATAGCAACAATCGTATCACACTAAGGCGCAAGTTCCTAGTTGTAATAGACCAAATTGCGAAGAAGGCCTACCTTAAGTCCAATGCTTTTTTTCGTAGAGAAGATAACGCTCCCGTTTCCTTTCTCTGACAAATCACAATTCTCCCACTTATCGCGATCGAACACTTGCACACAAAAGCGTAAACCCAATATATGAAATTATGTATCAGTTAGAGAAGATAAAACTCATAATCAAAATGAAAAATATGAGTGGAACCATAACCAAAGTTGCTTATCATTAATTAATACAAAGAAAGATACAACCTGGCTCAGACGCTGAATCTTCCTTCGGCGGGTCAACAGCGGAATACGTCTCGGTAAAGCTCATCAGAAATGGGACAAGCCTCTCTCTTCGATTGTCTTGAAAATAATCTCCTTGCTACTGATTTGGTTCTATGAGGACTATCAACACTCTTGCAGCGTTCTTTCGGCTATGAAGGATCTTGGAGACTAGCTTGCAAAGGAAAATGGCAAGCTTATATAGATGGTGGAAGGGGAGTTGGGAGCCCTATAATCATGGGATTGGCCCTATCCTCAAGGAAGCTTCCATGAGAGGTGGAAAACCACTTCCTCTACATGGATATCTGGAGCCAAACCTCCCAACTCAATTTAGAGACCAGTTCAGGAATTGGTTGGATTCAATCTTCCACCATTTATTTTTAAAAAACACTCCTTAATAAGCCTGGTGCGGGTACAACACTAAGACAGTGCGCCAGCTGGCGCGCCCTCTTTGGAGGATTTCCCCCATTAGCGTGAGGGATTAACTGACTAGTCGTTCCAAGGCAAAAAAGGCTATTTTTAGGGTTTTTCACAAGGAATTGTCTTTAGGGGAATGAATTTCCTTGTCCAGGGGGATGCCATGAAAGTGGTTTCAGGTCATGTCACTGCCCACAGGTCATGGAATAAGCCCTCCAATGTTCAGGACGGGGAATTTCAGGGACGGTGACAAATTTCTGTGTAACAGATGCCCCCTAAAGCATGAGGCCCGAAAAAGAGAGAGGGGTGAAATGCTTTACAAGAATGTGTCCAACTGAAAACACTGCCGTCAGAAAACCTGCATAGAGAAGTACAACTGATATCTCAAATACATGATATATTTGTTATGGGCGCAACCATCCATAACAGAGTATACAATAATCTAGATCCAAGGCATGGACGCAACCATCCAATGAGGATCGATAAATAGACTCAGCCATGGTCGCATCCATCCAATGAATGAGTCATGTAACCAATCATAATAATCCACATAATCGCAGCCTGGATTCTAACAGACAAAATCCAGGGTCTTGCACTCCATCTCAACCAGAACAAAGTACAAGTTCAAGCATGTGAGTAAGTGAGCTGAAGTCGAACATGCAAGAACATCGTCTGATTACCATCCAATGATGAAAGTTGTTAACAGACATGAGAGATACCACCAATAGTGACAATGGACCTCAAGGTACTATAGGTACAATCTATAGCATGTGAATCAGTGAGCTTGCGTCGAACACCCGTAGAATCACTCGATCGAAGGTCAATGATGAAAACCTCACGTCGAACACAAAGAACCTGCCATTGAGGCATGCAGGCTCCAAGGTAACAGAAGGGAGTCTCTAGATTAGCTTCCCGGATAATGAGCTGAAGTCGACCAGAAGTGACCTTGATCGAAGGTGGGCCATAGTGTTTCCTAGATCATCGACGCGAGATAGAGGAAAATAATGTGTTGTGAATCAGGATCAGATGAGAATCAGAGGAAGGTTGAAACTTTGCAGAGGTCAAATTCTCTTGAACATGTCGGCGGCACGACAATGGATTTGGCGGTATTTGACATCAGAAGATCAGGGGTCATGATGACGAGGCAAAGAGCAGATGAGAGGTCAAAAGGGATTACCCAAACCCACGGAGGCAAGTAGATAATGAGGTGAGATGTCCCCAACCCGACACGAATGCAGACAGGTTCCATGTTCAAGAGCGACATACTGCCGACACGACGACGATACTGGTTCCATTTTTCCCCACCATTTCTGGTGAGTACCTCTTTATTTTTACACAAGCTTGAAGAGGATACCATATGCTTGTCATATAAGTTTTTCCTTCGGACGAATCCATCCTATTACATTTAACAAGCCCTAGGAAGGAGGAACTCAAATATCGTCATTACGACTGGATCTGATGTCATCAGGGTTTAACGAGTTTGAAAAAGGAAGAACTCGACGTCTTTTCATGTTTAGAGAGTTTTAAAAGATAGCAAAAAATTAAACTCCAATAGTCCCTTTTCGTAAATAGTTCCTCAGATCTAAAAAGGTAGAAAACTATGTCTGAGAAAACCTCCTAGTCGCAATAGGCTAGGGTATTCCTTTTTCGTAAATAATCTATCCCAGCCCAAAAAAGGGGTAAATTTATACTGGGTATATGTCGATTCGAAGCCACTTTAATGAGATCGAAGCGACAAGGGGCTCGACAATCTTTTCATGTTTAGAGAGTCAGAAAAGAGCTGAAAGATGACTCCTCCTAGAGGAACGAGTGGTATAAAAGGTAGCAACTGGTTCTAGTAATGGTGGAACTACTCTGAACAAGATAAAGGTCAAGAGGCTGGCTAACAAGACCACTCATCGCATTGGTTCCTCAAGAACGGGTGAAACAACCAAGTGAAGGCGTATGATCAGCCAAGCAGATGGGGATGATGGAATTAGAAAACCAAGGCTCATCTGGAAAAAAAAGGCTGATAAAATAACAATCATAAGAGGTAAAATGGGAATGGTTTCATTTTTACACAAGCTTGAAATCAAGAAACTCTTCTTGAATTTGGTTTCATTTTTACACAAGCTTGAAATAAAGATAAACTATGCTTGAAACTAGTTTCATTTTTACACAAGCTTGAAATGGAAACAAACTATGCTTGAAAAAAGTAAGCATGCCCTCAGCATGGTGACTCAATTCGAAGTACATGCCCCCCAAGCTTCAATCCATATGAAAGGCAGATGGAGTGAAGGTTCAAGTTACGAGATCAAGAGGAAGACTCGACCAGGATTTTACGAGATCTTATTAAATACTCGAATTGAACAGGAAAGTGTTTCATTGTTTTAACGAGGTTGACACATTAAAAGAACTATCCTCAGAACACCTTGTTTCATGGCTTAAGGAGCTTGGTACAAAACAAAGAACTCTACTCTGACAAACTTGTTTCATTTTTTGAGGAGCTTGACACAAGACAAGGAACTCTGCTCCGGCAACCTTGTTTCATTTTTTAAGGAGCTTGACACAAGACAAAGAACTCTGCTCCAACCAGCTTGTTTCATTTTTTAAGGAGCTTGACACAAGGAAAGGAACCATGCTCCGACCACCTTGTTTCATTTTTTTAAGGAGCTTGACACAGGAAATGAACCATGCTCCGACCAACCTCATCATAATGAACAAGAAGTCATCGCTTCCAAGAGTTCCACTCTTGATGGAAGGAAAACATCCTGGAAGTCAGGACCCAATGCCCCCAGCACCTGATGCACAACGGCACTATCACTGAGTATAGGCACAGGGTAGCTAGCCACATAGTTGACCTGCGGTGGGGCAGATACAATGGGTGGATAAAAACTAGGAAGGGATGATGGTGGGCCAGTTGCCACATCAGGACCAAAGAACGAAAGCTAATCAATGGTCACGATCTGTCCTTCATGCGGAAAATAGACCACATGAAAAAGGGAGGAGACAAGCGCTCCCATGGCATAGGTGTAATCGCGCCCCAAGACCATATTGAAATCTAAATGGTTTGGAACAACCATCATGTCCATATGGACGGTTTTACCTCCCAAAGTAACAGGTAACCTTGGAAGGATCCCTAACGGTTGACTAGTTCTTCTGTTAAACGCCAACAGATTCTGCGTAACAGGCACAAGCGGTGGTGAACCGAAAGCTTGCCAAGTAGTTGAGGATAAAATAATAACAGATGTGCCTTCGTCTATAATGGTGTTGGGTATGACCAAACCAAAGGCCTGTACCGTTATCTCAAAAGGCACATAAGATGGAAGGCGGTATCCTGAAAATCGACTCCAATCAAAGGAAGCGACCAAACTACTCAGAGGGGCTACCATCAAACCGAGATGGTCTTCCCCTGGTATTACGATAGAAGAAGAAGCATCCTCAATGACCTCCATCATGGAGTTGGGAAGGGTATATTCCTCCGGGACCTCCATCATGGGAGGTGGAGGAGTAGCTTCTTGAGGTATAGGCATAGGAGAATCCTTCTCCAAGTCCGAGGAATTTGAAGAAACTAGAAGGACATGGGGGGTGTGAGATCCACTCTCCACGGAAAATACCTGGTGTACCACAGACGAGGCCAGCTCAACTAATCCCATGACCAATGGTTGGTCAGGAACGGATTCCTGAATTTGAATTTCCGGGGGAGCGGGATTGACCAAGGATGACTCTTGACCAATCGTTGAATCAACTGGTGAAGGAATAAAAAAAAGCTATTTATAATCAGACGAAAGGCACGGTGCAGAAACAATTGAGTTGTTCAAAACTCTCTTGGCTTCATCCATATACGGACGAAGGTGAATGACATGTTTCCCTTCACACAACTTACAAGGATTGGTGAGCTTACCCTGCATCTTAGGATCCTTACCAGTACCAGTTGAATATGTGCCCCCAACCTGACTCTCGGAAGCCAAAGGAAATAATGGACGACTGTTGGACCATACTTCAAGCACCTTGGGAATGCCAGGTAGTCTCAAAGAGGATGGTCTCCCATGCACAACATGCAAGGGAACTTGACTTTTCATGGAGGGTTGGGAGGTTTATCGAGAGCAGATGTTTTGGAGGCAGTAGATGTAGCCTTAGCCTCTCTATTATAGAACTTCTTCTTCTTTTTCTTCTTCTTCTTCTTCTTAGCCACCTAGTTACTCGAATCTAGACTTTCACCAGGTGAAGTAGAAGAGGAGGACGCTGAAACAGGTGAAGAAGGGGAGAGGTCCACCTTGGAATCAACATGATGTTGTTCATGCAGAGGAACTGATTGACCATTAGCCGGGACATTCGGGACCACAGAGGTTGAAAACAACCAAACAGGAAACCCAACAATTAACCTAGGAAGGGACAACGTTGCCATATAAGGAGCGCCAACATTTCCAAAAGGAGGAAAATGACCAGGATTCCCATTGGAGGGGATTCCTTGGTTGGTGAACTCCGGAAAAGTTTCCATTAGAAACAACTCAGCACAACACCCTAAGGAAACTAACTTTAACCAGGAATATTTGAAGACTCCACTGGGGAGACGTTGATTTGGAGTATTGTCTTGTCTTTTTGGTCGATTCTTGACTTTTCTTGCTTGATCAGCTCTTTTGGCTGGCTCTTTTTGTGTGTTTGGCTTTTGCTTAGCTTCACCATTACTAGTCTGTTTCTTGGATTGCTCTTTTTTATTTTTACTTAGTAAACTCGACTAGCGCGCTTATAAGCCTGACAGTCGCGCCAATTGGCGCATGTTGCCAGTGTATTACCCGCGCCAGTCCTATTCTGGCGCTAGATTCAGCCTGACAGTCACGCCAATTCTGTAAGGTGCTAAGGTTTTCTCTGTTTTGAGCTTTCTGAGCTTGATCTGTGATTTTGGTTCCATTTTTATGACTGCCTGAGTGTTTTGGAGCCTTGTTTGACTGACTGTGGCCTTCATCCTTTGGTTGTTTGCCCTCTTCTATCGATTTCTCATTCTAGCCCTAGGGCATCTAGGTGCTATTTTGTGTCGAGCCTCTCATGGGATTTTTTTGGTTTCTATCTGTTCAGTCAACTTTGTGATTGCTTCTCTGCATTCGTTTGGTGGTTGTCTATCGTTTTGTTGCATTTTTTGAGTGGCTGGTTTCTTCCTCATTCGAATTCTGCCTTGTCTCATTTTGGGCCTATATTACATGGTTCATTTGAGTCTTTGGGATTCTCTTGGTTTTGAGGGATTGTTTTGTCAATTTGAGCTCTGATTGTGTGTTTGCATTGAGTGAAATTTTCTTTCTTTTACTCTTTTTCTTTTTCTTCTCAAATTGTTCATTTCCTTAGTTTAGTGCACTATGCTCTCAAACACTGAAGATACAAAAAGTCTCTTTTTCTCTTGATTAGTTAATGAAAATTGAATATTTTCTGTGTTATTAGTGATTTATAACTCTGAAAGAAAAGCTTTTTAGTTTCCATTAGTTGCATTAGAGGCATCACTGGTTGTTGTCTGTTCATTTTGTTATTGTGTGAAAAGCTCTTAACTCTCTCGTAATTAGATTTCATTGAATGAAATGATATAATGCAGCATGTAGTGTGAATTTAGGAGATTTTGAGACATTACACTCGCTAGGGCCTGAAAATTGAAACATAATTGAAGATTAACATTAAAATTTATTCAATTTACACTAAGGCAGCATTGAAACATTAACGAAATATTTAGAGGTCTAGGCTAGTGACGTGTTCTGGCATCGTTAAACCTGGTAGTTGTCGTTCGCCTTTTGGCTTTAGACAGCACTAGTATGGACTTGTGCTCTCCGTAACATCGCGTATATAAAGGGAGACCCCACTAGGTTTCTATCCTTTATCCATAGGAAGCCGAGTCTGCCACCCTATACCCGTGATACACCAGACACAACATTCGGGGAGATTGCCTGCACGTACGTCAAGTCCTTGGTTGATTTCTCCTTTATTTTGAAACCAAGGTGTATATTGCAGTTCACGGTTACTTGGTACACCCTTTGCCTAGCATTCCTGAGTAGTCATTTTGATCTTTTCTGACTCTTTAAATTTGAAAGGATCATCAAGCGCTTGTACTTTCACGCTTGTTTCAAATTTGAAAGCGATAGAGTCACCTTTTGCTTGTTTCTCGACTTTTAAAAATTAACTGCTCACGAAATATTCCTGGTTAAAGTTAGTTTCGTTAGGGTATTTTTTTGGGTTGTTACTGATGGAAACTTTTCCAGAGTTCACCAACCAAGGAATCCCCTATGAAGGGAATCCTGGTCCTTTCCTCCCTTTGGAAATGTTGGTGCTCCTTATATGGCAACGTTGTCCCTTCCTGGGTTAACTGTTGGGTTGCCTGTTTGGTTGTTTTCAACCTCTGTGGTCCCGAATGTCCCAACTACTGTTCAATCAGTTCCTCTGCCTGAGCAACATCATGTTGATTCCAAGGTGAACCTCTCCCCTTCTTTGCCTGTTTCTGTGTCCTCCTCTTCTACTTCGCCTAGCAAATGTCTAGACTTGAGTAACTAGGTGGCTAAGAAGACGAAGAAGAAGACAAAGAAGAAGACAAAGAATAAGAAGTCTAATAAGAGAGAGGCTAAAGCTGCAGCTACTAATTCTGAAACATCTCCTCTTGATAAACCTTCCAACCCTCCACGGAAATTCAAATTCCCTTGCATATTGTGTCAAGGAAACCATCTTCTTCGAGACTGCCCTGGTATTCCCAAGGTGCTCGAAGTATGGTCCAATGATCATCCACCATTGCCTTTGACTTTTGGGAGTCAGGTTGGGGGCACGTTTTCAGCTAGTGCTGGTAAAGCTCCTAAGAAGCAAGGTAAGCTCATCAATCCCTGTAAGTTGTGTGAAGGGCACCATGCCATTCACCTTTGTCTGTATATGGATGAAGCCAAGCAAGTTTTTGACAACTCAGTTGTTCCTACACCATGCCTCCCAGTTAGTTATAAATAGCTTTCTCTGAGTCCTTCACCAGTTTATTCAACAATTGGTCAAGAGTCATCTCTAGTCAATCCCGCTCCCCTAGAAATTCAAATTCAGGAATCCGTTCCTGACCAACCATTGGTCATGGGATCGGTTGAGCTGGCCCCATCTACGGTACACCAGGTATTTTCCATGGAGAGTGGATCTCACACCCCCCATGTCCTTCTAGTTTCTTCAGATTCCTCAGACTTGGAGAAGGATTATCCTGTCCCTATACCTCAAGAAGCTGCTCCTCCGCCTCTCGTGATGGAGGTCCCAGAGGATACCCTTCCCGAATCCGTGATGGAGGTCATTGAGGATGCTCCTTATTCTATCGTAACACCAGGGGAAGACCATCTCAGTTTGATGGTAGCCCCTCCGAGTAGTTTGGTCGCTTCCTTTGATTGGAGTCGATTTGTAGGATAACGGTACAGGCCTTTGGTTTGGTCATACCCAAAACCATTATAGATGAAGGTGCATCTGTTAGTATTTTATCCTCAACTACTTGGCAAGATTTCGGTTTGCCACCGCTTGTGCCTGTTACGCAGAATCTGTTGGCGTTTAACAGAATAACTAGTCAACCATTAGGGATCCTTCCAAGGTTACCTGTTACTTTGGGAGGTAAAACCATCCATATGGATGTGATGGTTGTTCTAGGCCCTTTGGATTTCAATCTGGTCTTAGGGTGTGATTACACCTATGCCATGGGAGCGCTTGTCTCCTCCCTTTTTCATGTGGTCTATTTTCCACATGAAGGACGGATCGTGACCATTGATTAGATTTCATTATTTGGTCCTGATGTGGCAGCTGGCCCACCATCATCCCTTCCTGGTTTTTATCCACCCGTTGTATCTGCCCCGCCACAGGTCAACTATGTGGCTACCGACCCCATGCCTGTACTCAGTGATGATGTCGTCGTGCATATTGTGCTGGGGGCATTGGGTCCAGACTTTCTAGATGTTTTCCTTCCATCAGATGTGGAACTCTTGGAAGCCATGACTTCTTATTCATCATGATGAGTTGTCTTCAGAGCAGGGTTCGTTTTCTTGTGTCAAGCTCCTTAAAAAATGAAACAAGCTCTTCGGAGCACAGTTCATTTTCTTGTGTCAAGCTGCTTAAAAAATGAAACAAGGTCGTCAGAGCAGAGTTCGTTTCCTTGTGTCAAGCTCCTTAAAAAATGAAACAAGGTCGTTTGAGGAGATTTTGTCTTCTGTATCAACCTCATTAAAAAATGAAACAAGTTCATTTAAGGATAATTCTTTTAATGTGTCAACCTCATTAAAATAATGAAACACGTTCTTGTTCAATTTGAGTCTTTGATTAGATCTCGTAAAATCCCAGTCGAGTCTTTATTAGATCTCGTAACTTGAACCTTCACTCCCTCCATCTGTTTACTCAGGTGCATGGACTTAAGTTTGGGGGTCATGTACCTGAAATTGAGTCACCATGCTGGGGGCATGCTTACCTTTTATAAGCATAGTTTGTTTCCGTTTCAAGCTTGTGTAAAAATGAAACCGGTTTCAAGCACAGTTTATCTTTGTTTCAAGCTTGTGTAAAAATGAAACCTTTCCCATTTTACCTCTTGTGATTGCCATCCTATTAGCCTGTTTTGTCAGATGAGCCTTGGTTTTCTCACTCCATCGTCACTATCTGCTTGGCCGATCATATGCCTTCACTTGGTTGTCTTACCCATTCCTGAGGAACCGCTGCGATGAGTGGTCTTTGTTAGCTAGCCTCTTAACCTCTATTTGTTTTGAGTAGTTCCACCATTATCGGAACCAGTTGCTACCCTTTATACCACTCGTTCCTCCAGGAGGAGTCAACTTTTAGCTCTTTTTTGACTCTCTAAACATGAAAATATTGTCAAGTCCCTTGTCGTTTTGATCTCGTTAAAGTGGCTACGAAATGAAATCTACCCGGTATACGTTTACCCATTTTTCGGGTTGGGATAGATTATTTACGAAAAAGGAATACCCTAGCCTATCGCAACTAGGAGGTTTTCTCAGACATAGTTTTCTACCTTTTTGGATCTGAGGAACTATTTACGAAAAGGGACCATCAGAGTTTAATTTTCTGCTGTCTTTTCAAACTCTCTAAACATGAAAAGACGCTGAGTTCTCCCTTTGTCATACTCGTTAAACCCTGATGACATCGGATTCAGCCGTAATGACGATATTCAAGTTTCTCCTTCCTAGGGCTCATTAAATGTACTAGGATGGATTCATCTGAAGGATGAACTTATATGACAAGCATATGGTATCCTCTTCAAGCTTGTGTAAAAATAAAGAGGTACTCGCCAGAAATGGTGGGGAAAATGGAACCAGTATCATCGTCGTGTCGGCAGTATGTCACTCTTGAACATGGCACTTGTCTGCATTTGTGTCGGATTGGGGACATATCACCTCATTATCTGTTTGCCTCCATGGGTTTGGGTAATCCCTTTTGACCTCTCATCTTATCTTTGCCTCGTCATCATGACCTCTGATATTTTGATGTCAAATACTACCAAATCCACTATTGTGCCGCCGATATGTTCAAGAGAAGTTAACCTCTGCAAGTTTCAACCTTCCTCTGATTCTCATCTGATCCTGATTCACAAACATTATTTTCCTCTATCTCGCATCGATGATGTGGGAAACACTATGGCTCCCCTTCGATCAAGGTCACTTCCTGTTGACTTCAGCTCATTATCCAGATAGCTGATCTAGAGACTCCCTTCTGGTAACTTGGAGCCTGCATGCCTGAATGGCAGGTTCTTCGTATTCGACGTGAGGTTTTCATCATTGGCCTCTGATCGAGTGATTCTACGGGTGTTCGACACCAGCTCACTGATTCACATGTCGTAGATTGTACCTATAGTACCTTGAGTTCCATTTTCACTATTGGTGGTATCTCTCACGTCTGTTAACAGCTTTCATCATTGGCTGGTAATCACACGATGTTATTTCATGTTCGGCTTCAACTCACGTACTCACATGCTTGAACTTGTACTTTGTTCGGGTCAAGATGGAGCGCAAGACCCTAGATTTTGTCTGTTAGAATCCAGGCTGCGATTATGTGGATTATTATGATTGGTTACATGACTCATTCATTAGATGGATGTGACCATGCCTGAGTCTATTTATCAATCCTCATTGGATGGTTGCGTCCATGCCTTGGATTTGGATTATTGTATACTTTGTTATGGATGGCTCCGCCCATACAACATATATCATGTATTTGAGATATCAGTTGTACTTCTCTACGCAGGTTTTCTGACGGCAGTGTTTTCAGTTGGACACGTTCTCGTAAAGCATTTCACCCCTCTCTGTTTTTCGGGCCTCATTCTTTAGGGGGCATCTGTTACACAACAATTTATCACCGTCCCTGCAATTCCCCTTCCCAAACATTGGAGGGCTTATTCCATGACCTATGAGTAGTGACATGACCTGAAACCACTTTCATGGCATCCCCCTGGATAAGGGCATTCATTCCCCTGAAGAAAATTCCTTGTGAAAAACCCTAAAAATAGAATTTTTTGCCTTGGCGCGACTAGTCAGTTCATCCCTCGTGCCAATGGGGGAAATCTTCCAAAGAGGGCGCGCTAGCTGGCGCACTATCTCAGTGTTGTACCCATGCCTAGCTTATTAAGGAGTGTTTTTAAAAAATAAATGGTGGAAGATTGACTCCAACCAATTCATGAACTGGTCTCTAAATTGAGTTGGGAGGTTTGGCTCTGGATCTCCATGTAGAGGAAGTGGTTTTCCACCTCTCATGGAAGCTTCCTTGAGGATAGGGCTAATCCCATGATTGTAGGGATCCCAACTCCCCTTCCACCATCTATATAAGCTTGGCATTTTCCTTTGCAAGCTAGTCTCCAAGAGCCTTCATAGCCTAAAGAATGCTGCAAGAGCCTTGATAGTCCTCATAGAGCCAAATCAGTAGCAAGGAGATTATTATCAAAACAACTGAAGAGAGAGGCTTGTACCATTCCTAATGAGCTTTATCGAGACGTATTCCGCTGTTGACCCACCGAAGGAAGATTCAGCGTCAGAGCCAGGTTATATCTTTATTTGTATTAATTAATGATAAATGACTTTGGTTATGGTTCCACTCGTATTTTTCATTGTGATTATGAGTTGTATCTTCTCTGACTGATACATAATTGCATATATTGGGTTTACGCTTGTGTGTTCGTTGTGTTTCTTGTGTGTGCAGGTGTTCGATCGTGACAAGTGGGAGAATTGTGATCTACCAGAGCAAGGAAATGGGAGTGTTATCTTCTCTACGAACAACAACATTGGACTTAAGGTAGGCCTTATTCGCAATTTGGTCTATTTCAATTAGGAACTTGCGCCTTAACATGATACAATTGTTGCTAGACCTGATCTGGGCTAGTAGGGATCGCCTCTGTCTGCAAAGGGGATTTACCTCTCCAAAAAACAAATTGTATCACACTAAGCTAGCACAAGTTCCTAATTTCAATAGACAAAATTGCGAAGAAGGCCTACCTTAAGTCCAGTTTTTTTGTTCGTAGAGAAGATAGCGCTCCCGTTTCCTTGCTCCGACAGGTCACAATTCTCCCACTTGTCGCGATCGAACACCTGCACACACAAGAAACACAACAAACACACAAGTGTAAACCCAATATATGAAATTATGTATCAGTCAGAGAAGATACAACTCATAATCACAATGAACAATACGAGTGGAACCATACCCAAAGTCGCTTATCATTAATTAATACAAATAAATAGACAACCTAGCTCTGACGCTGAATCTTCCTTCGGTGGGTCGACAACGGAATACGTCTCGGTAAAGCTCATTGGGAATGGGACAAGCCTCTCTCTTCGGTTGTCTTGACAATAATATCCTTGTTACTCATTTGGCTCTATTAGGACTATCAAGGCTCTTGCAACATTATTTACGCTATGAAGGCTCTTGGAGACTAGCTTGCAAAAGAAAATGGCAAGCTTATATAGATGGTGGAAGGGCATTTTAGATCCCTATAATCATGGGATTGGCCCTATCCTCAAGGAAGCTTCCATGAGAGGTGGAAAACCACTTCCTCTACATGGAGATCCGGAGCCAAACCTCCCAACTCAATTTAGAGACTAGTTCAGGAATTGGTTGGAGTCAATCTTCCACCATTTATTTTTAAAAAACACTCCTTAATAATCCTGGTGTGGGTACAACACTGAGATAGTGTGCCAACTGGCGCACCCTCTTTGGAGGATTTCCCCCATTGGCGCGAGGGCTGAACTGACTAGTCGCGCCAAGGCAAAAAAGGCTATATTTAGGGTTTTTCACAAGGAATTGTCTTCAGGGGAATGAATTTCCTTGTCCAGGGGAATGCCATGAAAGTGGTTTCAGGTCATGTCACTGCTCACAGGTCACAGAATAAGCCCTCCAATGTGCGGGATAGGGAATTGCAGGGATGGTGAGAAATTGCTGTGTAATAGGATGTGATGAAGGTCTAGAGGAGGGAAAATCAAAGGATTAATGTTTTCCTCAGGATATATATCCTTCGGAGGCATAATGGCTACAATTGATTGTGGAATAGAGGGAAGAAAGAAGGTTTTATGAGCGAGAGTAGGGAAAGAAATGGAGAATGATACGATCGAGTGTTTCTCAAGAAATCGTAGCACTTCTAGATCAGTAAACAACCTGAAAAAAACAAAGTTTAATAACCTGTAATGAGAAAAGGTGTTTGCAGAGATATCTAGCAGGTTTAATAGTGAAAATTGTGTTTTTGTTGATGGCGCTGGTTAACGGATAGGAAATTAAGTTTACAATGGAATTATGGAGGGAGATAATTTAATTGGCTAACCGATAATCAGGTGACAATGGAGGAGCGATGTGCAACGGTCATTATAGTATGTGGTATAGGGAAAAAAAATTCAGAGGGGGGGTATTGTGGTTTATGGTATTGCGCTTGGGGGGTTTGAAATCATGTAGGGGTGATATGTATACATGGGTAGTTTCGTATTACAATTGTTTTCAGACCCCCCCGGTGATAAACTTCGGATGGTAGAGGGGGGCCGAAAGGCCATAAGGGCCATTGGATGTCAACAAGCATGAATATTGATCGTCAGATATACATGAATATAGGAGGAGGATAAATGTGTTGATGTGACAGTGGTGGGGTTGGGACTTATTAAATAAAGTGTTATGAGATTATGAAGGGAAATGTAAGGAAATGTATGGCAGGGATATAGTTTATGGATATATTGTATGGTTTAATGATTTTAGGGAAATTAAATGAAAATGAAGTGTGGCCGGTAATATTTTTATGGTTTAAAATTTTAGGATAGGATTTAAATAATCAGGATTTAAACCATACAAATTACTTGTTCCATAGGCACATTTAGACTAGCAGCCATTCAAATATTCTAAAATAGAATGAAGCTTTCTTTTTCTTTTTGCTTCCCTACCATTTTTTTGTTTTAATTCACCTTATTTAATTAGAGCATCTAACACCTAACAGTTTATTGACATGGATGCCTACAAAACATAATAATTTTCCTAACATTTTTTAAATTTTCATTATTTTGCATCCATATCCTACCTTATCATTTTCAAACTTATTTAACTATTTACGCTAGCTTATAAAAAACAAAAATATGTTACAACACTTGTAAAACTAAAATAAGAGTTAAATGAAACAATACTTGCATGATTTCACAAGAAGTCTCCATCCACTCTTCACATTCAAGTGAATCTCCATCTACACAAGAAAACAACCATCATTGTGCTTTCTTTATGCTTCCGCAATCTCTTCTTAAGAGTATCACTTACTCCCATCTTCTACCATACTTTACCTCTGTATGCCTACTGCTTGTCAGATTTAAAATCTGATCTCCTCTTTCTGCAATATCTTTGTCATTTTCTGCAAAGCACATTTTCTTTACTAATATCCTCTTTCTTCCACAATCACTCTTGCATTCTCCTTCTATTTCACGTAGAATCTTATTCTGTTATGCTACAAAATGTCTTCTGCATAGTTTAGCTCTGCAATATTCATTTATAACAATTTGTTTCATTTACCTGCTCTGATACCAAACGATGTAGCAAAAGGCTGCTTTTACCCACATACACAGAATTTTAATTGTCTACCCATTCCTAGGAATAATACCCATAATAGAGTATATATTTCTAATTTTATATCATTTAGATAGGTTCATAAACTTAAAGAACCTTTATATCACATCCTCCTCCTTTACATTACCCAATGCACCGCATATGGTATCTCCCAGACCATATCACATCTCAATATTAAACCATATCACATACGCGACATCGCGTTCACAATACTACAAACTTGTGGGTTATGGGCCCACACAAGTGGTGACCAATCACGGCGGCTTGTGCTTCACACCTCTTATAGCTTACCTCCCTGCAGATTCACCACTTAACAATTTTCATGATATTTCAATTTCGCAATTCGCAGTGAAATTTCCATCGCTATGCACAGATTTTAACGTTTGACAACAAACGTATTCCTTATCCTATATGATATGCGATATGTGTTGCATCACATCGCCATATCCTTTCCTTATTGCAACTTAACTCTTTATCGCATCCCAATTAGATTAAATTACCATGTTATGTATTATACTTAAATACAAAAATCACCAATGTGCAAAATCACACTGGGTTGCGATTCAATCTCCACCGTTGATCTCGCCAGATATAACGATTTCTTTGTGCCCTTACTGATCAACTTCGAATTGAAAATAAATTAGCTTACCTACCAAGTCTTAACATATGACTAAAAGAATCATCGATTGCGATGTGCGCTTGGATGCTTCGCCGACACATGGATCCTCTTTGTTACTTCCCCAACTTATCTTGCGATGTAATCTTAGTCGCTCATCTTCGAAACTGATTTTCGTGATTTAATCCTTGTCATCCCTTCTATTCCTTTGAAAATATTTTAAAGACTTTGCTACCTTAGTATTTTCACTGTTTTCTTTGACTGCCACCGCTTTGTGTCTCCATTTCCTTCACGTTATCCTTCCTGAGCTTGTTTGGTATTTTAATTGCACTAATCTCTCCTGAGCTTTGTTTATTTATTATGACTTGGAATTTCACGCTTGTTGCACCTCTTGCACGTTGTCTCAATCTCAGATACCATTTTTTTCTCCTTCTCGACCTGCAAACAATTTTTAATTGCTCCAGACTGGAACCACACATGATTCTACCCAACCATTAAGTATTCAATCACACAATAAGACTTATTCTTTAATTAGAATTCATATAACAATGGTTTTTATGTAGAAACCATAATTCCTCAGTTATAGATCACTCAACACATAAAAGGGAATGGTACACAGTCACTATGAATTCGATTTCTCATTAATTAATTAAATGCACAAATACAATAAAAACCTGCTACAATCTAGCTTTGGCCTGATGCGCCCTTACATGGCCCTTTTTATCCTTAACAGAGCCTCTTTGTCTCTTGGCTTTCACTTCTATCTCTTGGCCTGATTTTATTTGGTTAATTTGGGCTCCTGCCTCCTTCAAAGCTTACAATTTAATTTATAATATAATTTAGAGCTTATCCGCTCTCACTCAACTCCTACAAACTTGTAACCACTTCTATTTTAAGGAAATCCTAATTTATGACTCTCCTATATTCTTAGCATAAACATCAAATATTCTATCTAATATCCCATTTCTTAAGGGGATTTGTTACATTAACTCAATACTCATTGAAACATAACAACTAAGGATATTCCCTATTAATTCTTACTAGGAAATAAAATACCTTTTACATGAGTTTTACAATGTCTCTTTACAATATTTCCTCCTTCGACAAATGTCAAGACCCTAAGGTCTGATTTCTACTTGGAATTTGGTCTTAGAGTAGATGCTCCTACATCATTCCCCCTTTATTAGGTGTTGGTGGCAATAGAATATAGAATGCTAAATCTCTTCTAGTGGATCCTTTGAGCTACAGAGCTCCAATATCCAAGACAAGGGGGTCTCTTCCCCTCAAGATTTCAGCAAGCCTCTCTTCCCTCTCAAAGTATGGTAGATCAATGAACATGAGGTGAACTCCTTTCTCTTGGACTGAGATGTTCAGTGGCCAAAAAATGAGTCCTTCCAATCCTCCTGCTGCTAGACAACACAAGCTGGTTTGCTATGGAGCAATTTTGCTAGCATAATAACTTGTCCTATTCTTCTTCCCAAGGCTGGATTTTATTGACCATTTTCAAAATTTCCCTCCTTCTCTTGGCCCAATATGGATGGTGACACAAGAGTGGAGCTATGATTCCTTTGTGTGTTGCATTAAGGCCTCAACATGGCTCAAAGGTGACTGTACTTGGTTAGTTTGAGTGGGAATATTTTTAACCAAGTGTGCCAAGTGGTTCCAAATGGTGACATTCTGTCATCCCTAGGACCATGTGGCTTTCGAAGAGATAGCTGCATTATGTTCATCTATCAAAGAAAAAGCTGCAATTTTCACAAAGCGCATGTGTTTCCTATGCACGGTCCATAAATTTTGTCTTTTGACCTTAGGAATAATTAATTTTTTTTCCTCTTCCTAATGTATTTCTTCTTTGGAAACTTTTATTTGTACCCTCTTCTTGACATTTTCTGATGTCTTTTTCCCATACAATTTTCCATTGTTAACAGTTTCCCCCTAATGTATGAGGTCTAGGAAGATCTGTATTGCCAAAATGGATTATGGTTTATTTTCTGTGTGATCCTTTTGAGAGACAGAGAGAGTAACTTGCTTTGGAATTGAGTTGAGAGACCCCTTTCCCTGAGAAAAAAATACACCATGATCTATTGGAAACCTACAATAGACAGAATGAATAAAATATTTATACGAAGTGGGCATGTACCATGCTCGTGATGTTTTGACTAGTTAAGCTTATCTAACATATAGGGGTTTTGTTTACGCCACTTTTAGTAGTGACCAGTTGTTGGTTGATGACGATGGTTGTTGATGCCCTCGGGGGAATTTTTCTCCAAAAGAAGGTTGAATGTGGTGCCAACATGCATAATCTTGGTATGGTATGTTTGTTTAGAAGGATTTATCATTGTATGCATGAGTATTTGACTGTTGGGGACCTTCCCGTGTAAACATTGTTAAAAGAGATGCTTATCAAGTTAGGGGTCTTTGAAAAATTCTGACAGAGTGCAACGGTTATGAAGTACGATACCATTTTGATATGAAAGCTTATATTGAAGTCTAATTTCAAGATTATTTATGACATCAATGGGCAATGGTAATTCCCATTGTGCCATCCAAGGATGCCCCTATTGAGGTGATGCATCATCCAAGGTACCAACTCCTTATTGGAAAAATTTTGTTGTAGTTGATAAGAAGGAGGAATCAACCAATCAAAATGAGTACTGATGCAAGGGACTGGGGTTTCTGATGTATAAGGGTGTGATGTGATGTACTAAATATGCATGATGACTAGAAATAGTTATAAATGATGATGGTGGTTAGGTGGCCCGAGGTCGGAGCTGTAAATGTGGGTGGCGACAGTCATAACAATTTCTGATGAGGAAATACCTTCTGTCAGTAGTACATCCAGGGTGGGTGTATGGTTTTTATGATTGTCATGGTTGGGCATGGTAAAAGAATGCATAATTCTAACCAAGGGTGATTAGGGACTACTGCTAGGTGAGAAATGTAAATGGATGGGTGGGAGTTATCTCCTAAAAATATTTGTACACTTTACAAAAGAATATAAAATGGGTTTGGATCTACAAGCATGGAGATGGGTGCCCCTATAAACATGAAATAATAATTCACCATGATATGAGGAATGTGTTTTGTTGAGGGTGGGGGCCCTATTGGTTGGTCTCGATGTAGGGGTGATGAAGCGGATAAAAATGTTTCATATAGGCTATGCTGGTGGGGGTGTGATAGGCCAAGTGTGAGATGCAGTGGTGCATTTTTATGATCTTCTTGTGAGAATGGTAGCCCAGGAAAGGGGTTTTAAATAGGCATGGGTAAAACTAGACTTGATGTATGATGGATGAATGAACATGAAGTGCTTCCCGAACTTGGGGTTTTATGGACATGGCTCCAGACCTTTGTTGTATGGTATACATGAGTGATGGATTCCATGGAAGGTGAGGCTATAATGACCTGCAAGGGTGTTTATCATGTGCAATATGGGGTGATGATAAACATGGTCGAGTGAATGAACCTATGGTTTGATTCTTTCGAAGAAATTATGTGAGGATATGCAAAGCTTTATGGGGAAGCCTATCATGCTAAGGGTAGAATGATACCTGCTCTTAGACTTTTGTTGTCTGGGACATATGGTGATTTGGCATGCCTGCATTACCTGTATCCAATACGCCAAGTAAAAGCTTCTTTGTATGCAAATATTTTTGAAATAACTTGAATTTAACAGAATAAGAGAGGGTATACCTGACTTGCGTTGTGGAGGCTTTCCACCTCATGGGTGGAATTGTTTGAGGTAGAGCCCGTTGACGGGGTTAGCTAGGCTTGTACCATCGAACTATGATATAATTTCTGCGATTTTTTTTTTTTTTATCAATGGGGGAGTCATGCTCTCTTAGTGGTGTACTAGGGGACACTTATTTTTCTTTACTTGATGATTACATTGAATGCAGAGGTGCCGAAATGTTTGAAACATAGGGCATATCTCTGTTTCATGGTTATGGCTCATGCAGATATTGTACAGAGTAAAAGTACTTAATGAGTATATGGTGTGAGATCCACTACTACTCTTTGTTAGTTCCCAAATCCATCTTAGGTTGAAGGAAGGCGAGATTCAGGGTAACATCATACCACGCTCAGTCTGGTAGCTAGCCCTACCAGAACAGGAGAGGGCTCTCTCTGGGTCAATCTCAGCGAAAAGTAATCAATAGGGCTTGAGATGACTGAAATGAATGCTAATTTTAGGCTAGGTATATGAATAAAGGATTTTGATTTTGATTTTTAGGGTTTTTACTGGAAAAAGGGAAAAGCCATTTTTGGGCTTGGGGATGAGGCCAAATTCTTGCAGAGTTCAAGTTGGGGCAGGGAAGGCAATGAATTTGATATCTTAGATTAGATGAATGGATTGAAAATACTGTTGAGGAGCTGAAGAGGGCAAGAGAGTGCAAGGATCCTCTTCAAACCGACGAAAAACATAAAAAACTAAACAAAAGTCTAGGGCAGAGCACCAACAAATCAATGAATTCTACCTCAGTTACTCATTTGTTTAATTCAAACGCAAAGAGAAGGGAAATTGCATACATATAACATTAATGAAACTTACAATAACATGAGAAGAACATCATCAAAACTCAGAAGCCACAAGGATCCCAACAAGTGCTGCAAAACTCTGGTCTTTCCTTTGCCAAAAATCTGAAATGAATGTACAATGAGGTGCCAAACTTTTCCCAAGTATCCAACCTCTAAAAATGATTGAGAAAATAAATCATATAGACCATCCTAACCCCTTCCCATGCCTCTAGGGGTCAAGCTCATCCTTCTAGGAGATTTTTCAACCAATTCTAAACATGGAACTAAAATCTAGGCAACCAAACAACTTACCTCTATATGCTAGGAAATTGATCCATTCACTTAATTTTCACATTTTAGTGAATGAATCCTCTAGAACCAGTAAAAACATGCCATATTTACATCATAGCCACAAATTTATATCAATGGTCCTCCTGGTGCATGCAGTTTCAGTGGTGAAATCACTGTCTCAGTTGTATTGATGTGACGGTGTCCGTCTCCATGGTGTTTCAAAGTCTGTGTTGGCTTCAATGAGATGAAGAATGAGAGTTTGGTACCTTTGCTTCAATTACCAAATATGTGTCAAAGTCAAAGCAACTGCGAAAAAAGGGACAGTAGGTAAGAGGACTGTCAAATGCAATCTAACATGTGAGAACAGTCACTTGACCTTTGAGAATTGGGATTTGAGTATTTTTACAAATGGTGTGGGAGAGGGAGGGTGATGGAAATTGTAGTTTTAGAAATAGGGATAAATGAAATGACAAGATATATTTAAGTTAAGTGAAATCAAGGATGTAAAGACAGTCCTTGCATGTTTTGGGAATTGGGATTTATAAATGATACGAAGGAAAGAAAGTGGTAGAAAGTGGTAGGGTTTGTGGATGAAAACATGGGAACAAGGGATATAAATAGCTTTGGGACAAAGGGGAATGGGGAGAGACTGTATGATGATAGTGTGACAATGGAGAAAGGGAAAATAGGGTGGCAAATGTTCAACACCAAAACCAAAATTTAAACCTTTGATTTCAAACCAAGGAGCGATTTCGAAAAAATAATAAATTTTATGTTTCACCAACAAAATTCTCATATCCTCCTCTTCAAATCACAGCCAACACAAGCTAAAATTAATGAGAAGGACGCACAAACACTTAATTGGAGCAAGAGAGTTGAGTCAATTTGAAAAATTGGGAGTCAATGATGAAATTTAGGCTTGGAGGCTCTATGCGCCATGCCCCAGCCCAATGCGCCATGCAGGCTGGATGCGTCGCGCCAGTGTTAATTTACACTGGGAAAAATTGCTCTATGCGTCGCGCACCTTCAGTGCGCCGCGCTCCTACCCAATGCGTCGCGCCATAAATAGTGCATTTTGCAGGAGGCTTTTGGAGGCCTTCCTGGTGTCCAAATTGGGCACATGATAGCTCGTTGGAAAGATATTTGAGTATAATTTCCAACCCAAGTGGAATTTTTAAATTTCGAGTTCATTTTCCTTGTCAGAAATCAAATCTCCCAAAACTTGTCAAAATGAGCAGAATGAGGCTGCCTCAAGGCAGAGTGCTGTTGCAGTCAACTTTTGAAGGTCTTCCTCAACTCCAAATTGAGCTCATGGTAGTTAATTGGAAATATATTTGTGTCTAGTTATCATTTGACTCATCAAGAAATTCATTTGGCCAACCAAGCTAGGAGAAATTTTGATTTTCCCAAGGTCACTTCAGAGGTGCATCAATTCTCCCAAGGCGATTTTATTTTTGAAATTTCTATAAAACCATGATACCTGTGTAAAAATTGAAAGAGGTTTTTCTTCTTTGGCATGTTTTGGAAAAAAACCTCTCTAATTTTTTCCAAATTCATCTTTTATTGCTCAGAAACATCATTTGAGTGAAATCTATCCCGATGTGTGGAACAAGGGACTTGTCGAAATGAAGCAAAATGAAGGGAATAAAGGGCTTATAAATTCTTGGGGAAATTTTTGGAAGTAGGGAGGGATGTTAGGAAGTAGGGGAAAGTGGAATTTCAGAGATTGAGTGAGGGGAAGGGGTCCAAAAGGGAAAAACACAGGCCTAGCCTAGAAAATTGCCAAGTTGTAGCAAGAAACTAGGGTTTGTGCGAAAATGAGGAATTTGGGGGATCTCAGTGATGGGAAATGTTTAATAAGGTAAATTAAGGATAGGGGAAGGTGTATGAACATCAGGATACAAGTTTTGCTGATGATTTGACCATCCAAGAGAAATTACCTTCAAAACCCTAGGAGAGGGAAATGAACCTTACCTAGGCACAACTAAAGAATGAACAAGGTGTAAAATGACCCAGTGGAACTTGAAATGATGATGATAACCCTCTGAATGATGGTACACTCAGCTGAATGGTGACATGAACCGACATTTGGACAACTTTGACAAGAGTAAAAGCAAACCCTAGACCTAATACCTAGTGACCAAATTTTACTTGAAGACTCACTGAAATGACAAAATTTGACCTTGACACCTTAAAATCACTTTGTAAGAGCATGTTTGATCACTGGAGGAAGGCTGCAAAGATTGACACTAACACTCTCCATTCTAGATGTTGACACTAGCATATGGTTGTGTATTGGTGCATTTATGCACTTCTTCCATCTCTGATTTACTGGTATTGGATGTTGTGGCTCCTTTGGGGAGTCTTGAATCAATGCTTCTCTTGCCACTCATAACCTTTGGAGGTATTGACAATTCAAGGTATGGTGGAATTGTCAGAATATCTGGCAGTAGCAACGTGTGATCCTCTCTCGGTTAGAGAGATGGATGTATGGTATGGTTGTGACCATGTGAAGACTTTCAGTGAAATTATTAAGTTCCCAACATTGATTGAACATATGGTCCTTTATATCGCATAGAACAAATGTTGTTCTTGGTTGTTTTCATGCCCTGCTAAGATGATTGGTTGCCTTATCTTTCCTAGGGTTTTGGTTACAATGGGGGGAATTCCATATTGCACCTAGCTGCCTAGGTTCAAAATCGGTTACATCCAGGTATTTGGTGACCAATGAGCGTATGACATCTAACATGGGTCGAAATTGGGGGATGTAAGTACAATGTCAAGCATGATGGTTGTCTTAGAAAATAATACAAGATCGTTGCTCTTTGTTTTTCCACTCCCTTTGGGATACCAGAGTAATTGGGTATCATTTTTGAAATGATCGTAAATCTGGGCACTGATCAATCAAATTATTATGTGCGTCACACAATGCGCATGCTAGGATTATTCATGGAGGGTGGCTGGGGCCGATAATATGCCCCATTCGTGGTTTTTTGTCTTCTAATATGAAGAGAATAAATCTAGTTTCCTCATTATATTGGGTTGTCAAACTTTCCACTAAGTCTAAATCTGATCTTTCTTCTACAGCGAGACTGATTATGGCCTAGTGTAAAAAATATGACGTCGAATGGAAGCATGGGATGTAGGGACAATGACGAACCAGGTGGTTATCTCAACACACTCGACACAAATATTGGACTACTTGTAGGCCATCGTAGTACATCGGGCTGACCGGTTACCATATTTGAAATAACTCTAGAGCTGCACAGTCAATGATGAAGTGATCTCATTCATCGTAGAGTGCAGAGAGATGGACTAGAGCTTGAAGATAATTATGGGGAAGAGGTGGGCCTTTAGGTGATTGCATATCCTCTGATACATATAATATGGTCCTTGTTACTTCCTTCCTTTGAGTTGTAGTGTTGTTTGTGGATTCTGTGTCCGAGTTGGCTAAGTCGGGGTTTTCAGCGACGAAGCATAGCATGAAATCCAACATAGACCGTAAGCGATAGATATGGGGACAATGACACACGTGGTGTTTGCTCTGAAAAATCTGACACATATGTCATCTATGGCAGAATAAGTTGCTTTGGTTAACTTGCGAGTGTTGATACCAATGGTTGAACGCCATTAACTCAGGGCACTGTGTGACTAAGTAATCATGCTCGTCACATAGTGTGCAAACTGGGACATGTGATATGGCCTTTGTTTTTCATCTCTAGGTCATTGGGGTGACTATATAAGAGCAAGATGTAGGCTCCTCTTGTACGTACAATATGTTTTTGGGTTTACCGTTGTCCATTTTCCTAGGTGGTACTAAGGGGTCCTCTTGGTAAGATTTTTCTAGGGCTTGCAAGGCATCCCTATATCGCGACATCTCTTGGCAGTGATGGGTATAATGACCATAATGGTCGCATATGGCACACACATGATTGGTGCGTAATGCTTTCCCTTGGTTGTTCGTGGTCTGTTCATTTTTATGGGAATTCAAGGTCATGGTATTTCTCTCGGTGTGTAGAAGGGGTTTCAATTATTCAAACTTGAAGAAAATATTAGTAGGATGAACTACGATATCGCACAATGCGCAAGATTGTAATGCCATAGGTAACTTGGGGGTTTCAATTTTTTTCCCTTTTTTGTTATTTTTTTGGTTGTGTTAGCTGGCACTGCTAAATGAATTTCGTTAATGGCTATGACCTCTTGAGGGGCAATTGGGATTATTCTTGTAGAGGTGATGCCTAGAATTCCTAGCATGGCTAGGGGGACCAAATACCACACAGGTATTGCAAAAGACATATTTGGAAATTTCATAGTTTCCATGAATTTTTTGGACACAAAACCGGGTGGGGGGTATAAAAACGGGGTTTGCGAAATGGCATATGATAGGAATGTTGTGCCAATGGTTTCAACATCCATACTACTCGTTTCTATGTTAGGGCTAGTTTCAGTGTTTGATGAGAGAATCATGCACATCGGTGCCTCTATGCTTTCCGGGTCTCCTTCTGGTATACTAGGCAGATCTCCTAGGAATGACCCTATATAGATGATGGTTTGAACTGGCCTGGGCTAAATTCTATATATCGTGTAAGCGGTTTTGTTTTTGTGTCTATATATGGTAGCACGACATCAAGCGTGGTCATGGGTTTCTTATCATAGTATGTGAGTTGATCGATGGTGATGATTTGATCATCACAGGGAAACATAATTACCCTAAAGATACAGGATTCAACTACAGTGATGGCATACATATAACTCATCTAGAGGAGGATATTTTAGTCAAGTTGTGTGTCGAAGACCTCAATGTTTATAAGAACTATCTTTCTAGCTAGGTTTACTGGGAAATTTTGATACACACCGATGAGGGCTTAAGGGAAATCATCATATGCTCTAAGCATGATGTCATATGGTTTTAATTCAGGTGATCCTAACTTTTTCCAAACTTATTTGGACATGATACAATTGGATGCTCCTTCGTCAACGATGCATCGGTGTATGGTGATTTTATGAACCGAAACCAGTATTTGGAAAGAGACTAGAGAAGAAAGCCTCGAGCTTGCTTTTCCTAGGTCGAAAACCATTAGGCGTGAATCAGAAGGATAGATTGTGCCTAATGCATAAAGTAAGGCTTTCTGTTCTCTTGGGGCATGACTGAAGAACTTCCAAATTGAGCTAAATCATATTCTATGCTAAGCTATGAGCGACTTTAAAGTGATTTTTTGTACACCTAATTGGTCCCTTAACCATTTTTGGAAGGGGCTCTATGGTTACTTTAGAGATAATTAATGGTGTGTTAGGTAGAATTGTACTTGTAACTGATAGGTTGGTGTCTGGAGGTGAATCGTAGTTCCTATTCCTTATTTGGAAGAAAAATTCTTCGCCAACCATGTAGATCTCGTGGCTGCCTCCTCCGATATCATTTTGTGGTGGTTTTTCTTGCTGGGTGTTAACCACTCCTTGGTGGGGGAAGGGTTCTTGCATTATAGCAGGTTGTTGAGTGGGTCCCCCTTATCCTTGGTTTCCTTGAAGTTTTTTCAAATAGGGTAGTTCGAGACAATGGTGAGTGTAATGGCCATATTCACCACATATAGAATAATAATGATTTGTCCTTAGACTGGATATATATTTTTTCCATTGGGAGTTACTATTTGTCTCTTGGTTTTGATTTTGGTTGGGGTTTCCCCCAGAGTGAGATTGTAGGGGGTGCTTTTGATTACTGCCACACTGTCCAGATTCTCCCTTTTCCTTATTCCTAAGATTATTTTTTGTGGCGTTTAGAGGATTATTATTGTTCTTTGGGTCATAATACTATCGCTGCTGAGCTCGGGAAGGTTTCACTAGGTTCACTAGTGCATTGTTTTATGTTGGTGGTGGATTTTGTGTGGGAAAAGGGGGATATAGGTTCCCTTGTCCCTGATTGGTGTAAGATTTCTTGGGAGGCTCCCTTTTATTATCATTCCTAGTTGGGTATTAGTTCTCGTGCGAGGGAGGGTATGAGCCTCCTCGCTATTGATGGTATGGTATTACCCTATTCATCATATTCTGTAAAGGTGCATGTTGACTTTGGTGGTAGTCGGGTTGCGATACGTTATGATTATAATCGTACGTGTATCTTGGGTACTAGATATTGTTGCTTAGGTGACCTTGGTTGAAGGACCCGATCAAACTGTATGCAATATTCGAAGCGCCTGATAACTCTCTATAAGTTTGCAAGCACAGGGAACTTTGCATGACATTGTAAATATATCCTGGTTGGGTGTAAATGAGTTCAAGTTGTTGGTATTTTCTAATGGCGTCCTCCTAGAAAATGGGTTTCTATGTCGCCACGTCTTTTGAAATCTCAAATGTGAGAGTTTTCAAAAATAATTCCAACAACGTTCTATCATCGAGTTTGGCATTACAAAAACTACGATGGCGTCGCCATTCATGGAGATGGTCTGATATATGGATGACTGGTGTTTGCCTAAAATGTGCTAGAATTTCCATTCTCAAATCATGATGAATGGGGAGATGAAAATATGTGAGGAATGCGATCGTGAGGTCGCTAAAAGTCCCATGAGAAGCGAAAGCCTGCTCAACACACCATTTTTCTAGCTAGCCATATTAGGTCACTCTGAAAAATTCTTAGACTAAGGGTATCGTCAATGATACTATTGGATGAAAACCATAGGTGGAAAGTGATAATATGATTTCCTGGGTCTTCCACTTTCTTCCCTTTTAATTTGGTATATAAAAAGGGAGCTTCATGGGAGTGGGAGGCCAATTAAGGTCATGATAAATGGTATCATTAGTTAACTTCATTAGATATGGAATATTAAGTGATTCTAATAAGGGTAATTACATATTGACTACCATTGTACACTATGGAAAAACATGTATCTTAATGTGATGGTTTAGGGGAGGTTTCAGGGGAATATTACCATGTGGCATGCCCTAATGGATGTTTTTTTGATTCCCTAAAGGGGTAGCACTATTTAGCCCTCTATGGGTTGTGTGGTGACCCTACTGGGGTTTCCACAAGTGTGGTTTTGGCTAACCCTTGGGGGTTTCCAATCACAGATGCCCTGATAAAGGATGAAATGATAATTCTGGTAGTGTGTCATCTCAGACGCCTAAATGGAGAGATACCTAGCACTCCTCCCTTTAATGGGGGGAGGTCCAAGAAATGCCTAGATTGGCAGAGCCCCGTTGGGTCTGTTATGGTGTCGACTAGCTTAATCTTGGTGATTTTTTTGGTTTTTTGGAGGAAGGAAGATTCTTATCAAATAAAATACAATCACATGCATAAAATAAAGCCAAAAAATAAGAGTTAAGTTTTCCTTTAATTTAAAGCTATGTGATCAATCAAGAAAAAAATGTGGTTTTGTTTGTTTTGTATATGATACTCAAAAGCCTATATAAACGTACTCATCCTTACACTCTCAACGTAATTGGGCCTTACGAAGATATATTCTGATGGGCACTAGGGCTAACATCCTAAAAGAACTGGTGACGCCTTCTAGTAGCCGAATAATCAATCAAGGTAATGGTATTAGGATCAAGTGCTACCTACACCGTCACCTATAGGTAAGGATGCCCTAGTTTTGGACACTAAAGTACTGTCATCCCACATGAGTATTCAAGTCTTGAGCTTCTTGGTAATAAACTACCAGTACTGAGCACTATATGGGTAAGGTAGCCCTAAAAAGTATCGCACGAACAAGGCCTAAGCTTAACCCCCTCTAAAATGGGTCTCTGGTAATGCTCTGGTATTCGTTCCATGAGCAGATAGACAGATTTGAAGCTCCCTAAATAGTCAACATATATGTTTCAAAAAGTATTATGACTAGGATGGATTATTGGATGCCTACCCCCGATAGTCCTAACATGAACTATAATTTTTTTTATGGCCCCTGTGGGGATAATTTAGTGAGTTCAGTTAATGATTATTTTTAGAGGGTCTCAATTCTTCTTAGGGTGTGCCTTGGTGAAGTAACAGTAAGAAGAGGATAAAGGTCCAAACACACAGGTGCCTTTTGGTCCAATTCTTACCTATGCTTCATGTGTGCTTTGGAGTGTACAATCACAAGTGTTATGAGATGTGGATATGTGTTGATCCTTTACTATCCTTCTCTAATTACCCTATGTGTGATTGTCCCTTGCAAAAATAATGATGTGTGGATTATGGGCCACTTACACCTTGCCTATTTAGACTATGTTTTCACTATAGGGAGATGGAAAATTGTCTTAAGAAAGTGTTCATATGCATAACTAGGCTCACTGTGAGGTGCAAGGGTGACAGAGATTACTTGCTTTATTTTCGACAATTTGGTCCTAGTCCCGATTCCTAATGCAAAATTGAACTAATCTAATGCAAAAATTGAATAACTTGAATTAGCTAAAGATATGTGGATATATGGGCAACTTAATTTTATGCTAATTACACTATGTGTTTTGTATCTTTTATCAACATATCCTTTGTTTGGACAACATATGTGGATTCAAGGCCACTTACTTTTCCTACTTAAACTATGTATGATTTGAAAAAATAAAATAAAAAACTAAAATTAAAACTACTTAGTTGCTAAGCTATATTCTAGCAAGTAAGAGTCCTAATCTGTCATGAAATACAAGAACACAATGATGGAAATTTTTTTATGGGTTTCCAAGCACTTTACAACTAACAAAATGGTAAAAATAAAGCCAAAATTAGCTGGATAGCCTATCGCACGGCTTATCTTCCCATGGGCGCAAGGTGCGCTGCGTGATAGCAGAATGCACGTGGTTGAGAAAAATGAAAACAAATCTTCCTCTGTTGGGAGAAACTTCTCACTAAGAGTGACTGGAGATGCTGAGAGGATGAAGGGGTGATTTGTAACAAGCTGAGAAGGAAGAAGGACTTGCATCAAGAACCATTAAATCAAAAGAAAGAATCCAGTGGAGTCGTCATTCCTGTGGTAGTGTATTCGGCGCATGGGTGTACGAAATACACTTTGATTAGTAGGGAGGTTGCTTACCTACATAAGAGTCACAAGAAAAAATGGTTTTTCAAATGTTAATGGAACAATTACAACATGAAATAAGATAAGTTAGAAAGGAAACATAGCATGCTACATAAACAATAAAACAAAAATAAAACAACATGCACAAGATACACACTCAACAGAGAAAACGCGCTAATAACTCAAAAATGGAGAGCTTCTCCCTTTATTATGTGTTGGTGGTAATAGAAGATAGAATTATAAATATATTGTAGTGGATCCTTCAAGCTACAGAGCTCCAATATCTAAAAAAATGGGGTCTCTTCCCCTCAAGTTTTCAGCAAGCCTCTCTTACCTATCAAAGGATGGTATATCGATGAACATGTTGTGAACTCCTTTCTCTTGGACATAGATGTTGGGTGGCCAAAAACTAAGTCCTTCCAATCCTCCTACTACTGGCAACACAAGCTGGTTTTCTATGGAGAAATTTGGTCATCATAACAATGTGTCTCCTATTCTTCTTCCCAAGGCTGGCTTTTATAGACAACTTGCAAATTTTCCCTCCTTCTCTTGGCCCAATATGGATGGTGATGCAAGAGTGGAGGTATGATTCCATTGTGTGCTGCATTAAGGCCTCAAGGTGGCTCAAAGGCGACTATACTTGGGTAGGTTGAGTGGGAATATTTTTAACCAAGTGGGCCAAGTGGTCCCAGATGGTGACATTATGTCATCCTCGGGACCGCGCAGCTATCGAAGGGATAGCCGCACTGTGCGCGGATATCGAAGAAAAAGACACACTGTGCGCAAAGAGCTTGTGTTTCCTGTGCGTCGTCCATAAATTTTTTATTTTGACCTTAGGAAGAATTAAATATTTGGCCTTCCTAATGTATTTCTTCTCTAGAAACATTTACCTATACCTTTTGCTTGACATTTTCTAATGTCTTGTTCCCATACAATTTTCCAGTGTTAACAATTGGCATGGAAAAGAGAAAAGGGAAGTTTGGAATATTTGGTACTCAGGAATGAAGGAAGAATATGAAAAAGGTTCAATGCTATGAAATTCAAGCATATGGGAACTATAAAGTAAATTGTCCTAAGCCTAAGAAGGACAATAAAAAAAGAGGAAGATAATAAGGCCATATTAATGAAAATTAGAGGAAGTTGAAAAGAACAAATACAAGAAGGAGGAAGTAAAATATCTCTACTATGCTTGAGGTAGTCTTCCTAATCCAATTTATTTTCAAGTCTATATTTTTCAGGTTTTTCAAGTTTTGTTCTGAGACATTTATATATTGGTTCTTCCAATATATTGGTGTTGGTGTAGGGGCAAGCCTCCATACCCAGGAGGTCTGCACGATGGGCTATTAGCTCAATGGTAGAGCACGCGCCTGATAATCATGTCATTCTGCCTAGGTTGTGAAGGCTCTCAGTCACATGGATAGTTCAATGTGATCGTCAACGTCTGATCGGGAGATGTGGATCATCAAGGGCACTTTAGCATGGTGTACTCCTCCTATTTATCAAAACATGGGTTTCTAATTGAACTTATCCTCAAGAGGATAGATGGGGAAATTTAGGTGAGATCGAATGCATATTCAAATTTATATTCATTTGTGGATCTAGGTAGTCTAGGGGGGTGATGGTTATCCACCATCGATCCTCTCTTCTTGATAATTCATACATCCCTTTTCAGTGTTTAGATGGTTATCTCTAGGGAACAACTTGAAGTTCGGCCTAGATGTGGAAAATAGAGTGCCTAACAATGCATATTCATAGAACAGGAACTATGGGATCACCCTTTTCATTCTAGGTAGGGTGAAGGAGGGGTCATACCATTTGAGCCTTTTCATGATTTTTCTTGAGGTCCGTAGGGATCAGTGAAATGGATGGTATGTCCTTATCCATATCCTTACGATGGGATAAAAGAAGGTTGAAAAAGGATCTTGGAGTGTCTTGAGGTTGGGCCACGAGGGTTTTTCAATGCCTCATTTTCTCATCAAAAGTTATTTCCATTTTCTTGTCATTGGCTTGGTGAGGAAAAAAGAGAAGGAAGGGGAACAAGCACACTTGGAGAGCATAGTACAATTGAGAGTAAGTTGTATTATGTGCCGGGAAGGATGAATTACTCCTAAAAAATAATCATTGATTCTGTTCCAATTAGTTGATTGGATAGTATCACAGGTGCGAGGATTTAATTATATGGGTGAGGTCTCTAGTTCAAGTCCAGCATATCCCAGTTGCGCTAGGGAAAATCATAGGAAGAAAAAGAAAAATCATGTTATTTTTTCATGTATGCTCCACTTGGTCCGAGTACTAGGGATATAGCTCAGTTGATTGAGCTCCTCTCTTGCAATTAGGTCATTGCAATTACGGGTTGGATTTTTGATCATCTATTTGGTAATGATAGTATCTTTTACCTGAACTAGTGGATTAATTTTCATCAGTAATGGGGAATAGGAATTAAACATGCCATTGAAAAATTCTACAGAGACAAAGAAATATGGGATTCTAAGAACGTAGAGAAGGTATAGTGGATAGTTGGTTTGATCTAATATAGATCATATATGGATGATAGTTGGATTATATGACTCTCCTAAGTTTACTTAATCTGGGATCCCTGGGGAAGAGGATCAAGTTTTCCTTGCGAAAAGCTTGATGTCCTATCTCCATTCAACCCTTTGAGCACAATGTAGTAAAAGGATAGTCCATGCCATGGACTGACCCCATCATCTCCATCCCATAGGATCTACGAGATTGCCCCAAGGGTGACAAAGGCATCCAAGGGTCATAGACCGACCATATGCCTACCCTGATTCAAGGAGTGGAACACATTAGTTTTCCACTCCAGTTAGTCAGGAAGGGTTAGAGAAGGTCAATCATTCTTAGGACCAAAGAGCCGAGTAGAAAAATGGGAGAGATCTCCATTCATAGTTCTCTTGTAGCTAAATAGCCCAAAACTACAAGAATCCCTAAAATGGGATTTCCACTCAGCACCTTTTGGAAGATTTTATTTGTGGAGAGCATAGTACGATGAAATTTGTGATCTATGCTCGGGGGTGGGGGAGTTATTATTTATTGTTTTCCTATATGGTAGAATTAGTTAGGGAGGCTTGAGAGACGATGGTTTACCCTGTGGAGGATGTCAACAGTTTGATTCCGCTTATCTCCAACCAATGATACTAGAAAATACAATGGTATATGATACCACAAAATTATTCTTATCCGAAAATTTGGTTTATGATCTCTCATTCATGGAAGTTGATAATATTTTTCCATTTAGTAGCACCTTAGGGTGGCATAGCCTCAAATTACGAAGTTCAAATGAGGAAGGGCTTATGGTGGACACCTAGGCACCCAGAGATGAGGAAGGGTGTGGTAAGCAGCGAAATTCTTTGGTGAGTTGAAAATGAGCATAAATATAGAGATTCTCAAATAGGTTAACCTTTCTAATTGATTTTGAATCCATGGACAGGAAAGATACAACATGGAAAACTAAAAAATATTAGTAGCTAGAGGAATATAAAGAAAAAAATATTCCTGTAGTAGCAATGAGCGACATGGTAGTACACTAAACCATGAAAACATGGTTGTGGGAGAGCACAATATAAGCTTTGTGCTGCTAGGTGAAGTGGTTGAGTCTAGAAACCTAGATGGTGAGATTCTAGTAGCAGAAAGAATCACTGTCTTACACTCTAGCCCGAGTAGCATGGGGTAGGTGGAATCCCATGTGAACTAGCAAGGACCACCTTGCAAGGCTAAATAATCCTCGGTGACAGATAACGAAGTAGTACTGTGAGGGAAAGGTGAAAATAACCCCCATCGTGGAGTGAAATAGAACATGAAATCATAAGCTCCAAAGTAGTGGGAGTAAAATTAGATCTATGACCGTTCGCCTATTGAAGAATAATCCGATGAGTTATAGGAAATGAATTGGTTAAGGGAACCCACTAGAGCCGTACCAAGAGAAAATCTTCATGGGGAACTTTTCACTACTTATGGACCTAAACCTAGGTGATCTATCCATGACTAGGATGAAGCTTGGGTGAAACTAAGTGGAGGTTCAAACCGAATGATGTTGAAAAATCAGCGGATGAGTTGTGGTTAGGAGTGAAATTCCACTCGAACCCAGAGCTAGATATTTCTCCCCAAAATGCGTTGAGCCACAACAATTGACTTGACCATATAGGGGTAAATCACTATTTTGATACGGGCTGCGAGAGTGGTACCAAATCAAGGAAAAAATTGAATACTATATTGCCCCAATAAAATGGGTAAGTGTTAACCAGTGAGATGATGGGGGATGAGATTCATTGTCCAAAGGGGAATAACCCAGATCACTAGTTAAGGCCCCTAAATGACTTCTCACTAATGAAGGAAGTACAAGTGCAAAGACAACCAGGAGGTTTTCCTAGAAGAAGCCAACCTTGAAAGAGTGTGTAATAGATCAATTCTCAAGTGCTCTTACGTCAACTATGAATGGGACTAAGTGATATTTTGAAGATATGGGATGTAAAAATACTTCAGTAAGGGACCATTCCACCACATAGGGAAGAACCGACATGAGTAGGTGTGGACAAAGCGGAAGCAAGAATTTCGGCTTAAGTAATAAAGACATTGATGAGAATCCAATGTCCCAAAAACCTAAGGGTTACTCCATAATATTCATTCACAGAGGGTGATTTAGGACCTAGGATTAGGCCTAAAGGCGTATTCGATTGAAAAAAGGTGAATATTCCTGTACTACCCCTTATTGGTCCTGAGGGATGGAGGAGGCTAGGTTGGTCGAAAGATGGTTATCGGTGCAAGGACAGAAGGTTACCCTCTTTAGGTTAATAAGGGGTAGATAAAATAGGTCGAGCCAATGTCAAAGTACCAAGTGCTACAAAGCTGAAGTAACCCATTCCATACACCTACGAAAAGCTATAATGACCTTCATCAAATGGGTACATGTACTCGAAACTAACATAGGTATTTAGGTAGAGAATACCTAGGGGTGCGAGACAATGAATCTCATCCCTAGGGGTAGTTAGGTAAAATACCTAGGGGTAGTTAGGTAAAATAGCTCTATAACTTCGGGGGAAGGGGTGCCTCCTCAGGGGGTTGAAGTGCCTGGGCCCGGTTGATTGTTTACCAAAAACACAGGTCTCCACAAAGTCGTAGGATCCAAAATTTTTTAGGAATGAAAGTGAATGATATAAGAATAAATATAGAGATGCAACATAAATAACACTTCATTTCATTAATATCAAATAACTGAAATATGTTTATAGACAAAATGGAAATAAAATAGCTCGGGCGATGATAGCTTATGTCGGAGAAGAGATGTGGCAGCTACATACCTTTGAAATATGTTACAATGAGGCTCAATTGCCTATTTATCATTAAGAAATAATGGAAAACCCTAAACATCCAAAAACCTAACCCTAGGAGATGAATCACCAAAAATATGGACCCTGTTGGGGTAAATTGGTACATCAACTTCTCAAGGTTGTAATTTTGTCATACGATCTCCGATTGATGCGAACGATACATCATTAGAAAGATCTATATGAGGAGTAAAAAATTAGACTAAAAATGTTAATTAAAGTGTCATTTTTTCCCATTTTCCAGAAAAAATGTCTTTTAAGGCCTCAAAATGGCTTCGAAAGTTCATGACCCAAAAAACTGCCAAAAATAGTAAATTGCGATACAATTAAGGAAATTGAAAAACTGAAAGAAAAAAGGGTGGGGGTCCAAGTGGAATAGGTTGGTATACACCAATATCAATCTAGATCATTCCTCCTCCCTTAGGAAGAAATGTTCCCCATTTCATACAGTGCCTCTAAGAGATGGGAAAACTTCTGCTTAACTTGGTCCTTGGTGAGCCACTTGCCTTGGTACTTGGGTTGGCCAAATTTGACAACCTTATATAGTTCAATATTATGTTGGTGAGTTTTCTTGATCTGCATTTCCATGATATTATCAGTTTTGGCATGTGTCCATGTATTCTGGTTTTAACTCTATTGGTGTGAGTTATTCTGCAATGTCTGATGTGTCTAGTAATGGTGGAAATTATGGCCGAAGGTGGTCCACATTGAACACTGGGTGCAGGCCAAGGAATGGTGGAATTTTGAGCTCAAAATAATTATCTCCCACATCCTTGGTGATGGTGAAAGGCCCATATTGAAGTGTCATGATCTTCTGATGGGCTTAGGTAAGGCGTTCTTTCTACAAATGCAACCAAACAATGTCACCCACCTGAAACTTTTGTGGCACCCATTGTTGATGATGTTGTTGGTTGTACTTGGCCTTGAAATCATCTAATTTTTCTTGAACCTATTGACGGATGTGTTGGATGTGTTCAATAAATCTAGTTTCTTTATGAGCCTCAGACATTACATATGTGGATTATGTCTGTGTAGTTGCATGAGGAATGACAACATCAATCAGACACAATGGTTGAAATCCTAGACCCACTTTGAAGGGATTATGACCAGTAAATCTATGGAGAGATGTGTTTTGTAGAGGTGCTCTGGGAGTTAGATAGATCATATGCTTAAGCCGATATTTCAAGGGTACTCCATGGGTGAGGTGAATATTTCCCTTTATTCTTTCACGACCTCATCCACCTACTTCTACTGTGTGGAGGAACACTTCTCGGGGGCCATGAATGTGTCCATGATCTTCCCCTTACTTTGAGAGTGAATGAGAAAGAAAATAAATTTCCCAATATGGGAGATGACTGTTGGCTCAAAGGGGTCTCAACCCAGGTTCAAATTTGTTTACACACAAACAAAACCCTTTACTACTGACCCTTTAATCAACAACCTTCAACGCAGATTGCAGTCTCACCTGAGGCAATATTGGGGGATGTAAGAACCAGGTTTCTGCATCTAGATGGAAAACGTGGCGTGGATCTACTGCTAAAATTATACTGATGCTTATTTCAAACTATAGATGCATTTATCTACTCTAATATATTATACTTCATTCACCTACCAATACTTATGCGCATTGCACCTTTATCATTAAAACATTCATAAAACACATAAATAACTTTGCAATCATTGATAATAAGAAAATACAATGTATACAAACAAAGATGTCTTCAAATTCTTCTTCTTTTATTATGGTAAAAATATTCAGTACATATACTTTGTCGACCTGCGCACACAGTTGCAGGTGGTATGCGCACAAAGCTATAAACTCTTCAAGGCCTCTGTGCACATAGTTGCAGAGCCTTCCCTTGGCCCAAAACACAAAAATATAGAAATTAAAAAGGTTGTGCTCATCACAATTACAAGACTCTCTACTTCGACATGGATTTACATTTTTTGATATAGAATTTACGTCGACTCAAAACCATGGTTCACATACCATGGGAGGACTTAAAACTAACAAAAAAAACTTGATCCCTTTACAAAAAGAGGGGATTTGACCCACCCCAAAGCCCCTAAAATTTGCACGGTTAATTTATCCTTGCTTGACTACACACTTTTCTACTTTAGTTGCGGAGTATTTTGACCCAAAATGGACCAAGTTGGGCCATTCTCAACAGGCCCCGTCTTGAGTCACTTAGCTGGTGCATCCTTGAACTTCTCTGTGATGCTGGTGTAGGATGTACTCAAAGGTGAATCATTTCTGTAAAAATATTCTCTTCTTGGCACACTTCCTCGAGCAAATTTTATTATGTTGGCTTGGAAATACTATGAAGCATGTCTTTCTTATTCTTGCACATCTCTTTTAGATTATTATCAAATGTTTGATACAATTGAATAGCTTCATCCTACCAGGGTCGACCTTGTTCTTTTTGCACACACCTGATGTTTGTGACACCCTTATCTTCAAAATAGATGGTGAATCAACCACTTCTGTATCAGTAAAATGGTCCTGGTCACCCTGATCTTGCTCTATGACTCTGTTCTCTTCGCCATCCTTCTATGTTTCTTTTCCTGCATCCTTCTTTGTTGCATTTTCTACTGTGGTGTATTTCTTTTTTGCCTTCTCTATTTCGGTGTCTTTCCCATTGGTCCCTGCATGTTCTATTTTAGTGTCTTCAGTGGATGGAACCAACCAATCTAGTGGTCAGGTCTTTGTGACTTAAAAATTTTCAAATTTAGTAACTAGATCTGGCATTGAGTACCATAATTCATCTACATCCTTTCGTGCCTTGATGTACACTCTATGAAATTTAGCCTTGAAATCCCCTGCTCTGCGGTAATCTTCAAACAAATTCAGTGACAACCTGGGACTTTGACTCACCAAGGTGTGTAGATCCATCTCCATTAATACCCATAAGTTTTTATTATCTATCATATGCTTCAGGTCTTTAGAAAACTAGAGTGAGGCATACCTCACATCTTCACAAACATTTGAGTCCACAGTAGAGAGTTATGACTCTTCTGACACCTTCCATGCTAGTAATGCAATGGGCAGTAGCAACCATGCATATTGGAATTGTTTCCCTTCCTTTTGATTCACAAAATTCATCAATATACTCTTTGCATAGGTAACCTGCCTATTTATATTGTACCCCTTTACAACATTATGCAACCAAAGATACCATAAGTGTTGGTACTTCATTTTCATGGAATTTCAACAAGATATTTCTGGCAAGGATGGGCATGAAAAAGCGCACAACTGGATCGTTGATGGAGATAATATCATAGCCCCTTGACTTCTTCACTATGTTGAACTACTTCTTCATTTCCTGAGAGACTAACTTGTCTTGACTCTTCCCCATGAACTCCTCAGTGGGCTTATTTCCTTGGTAGGGAAGCGTTGTGATCCTCCTAATTAGCATATCATCTATGGGTATCCTTTCTCCCAACCATAGGCACCCATCATGCACCAAAGCTAACAACTTTATGACACATATGGTATTGATATGACTTCACCCAAAATGTGCAACATACAATATGTTGAGAAACCCTGCTTATTGGACCCCTGTTGCCCACCTATGTGGCTCCAATATGGTGACATTACCTAATGGGTAATGAACATGCTTGAGGTAGCAACGAGGCTCAAATTAGGGATATTTTATCCTATCGTTGAAGTCCCAATCCTCCATCCTTAGGTGCGGTAATTTTTCCAATGTTTCGCCCTTAAATGACACATAATCATGCAGCAACGGTGTGAATACAGTGAAATTCATAGCATCAGGGTCCTTCACCAACTTCGCACCTGGTTTCCTGGGTGTTACATATGGTGGAAATATAGAAAAAGGCTCTACTTCTACTACAATATACTCTAGAATGTATGTGGAAATATCCTCTTCGTCGCTTTCCAGGACCTCCATATGTTTCTTCTGCTTGTCTAGCCATTGCATATACTTCTTCTCCTTAGTGATTTTCTGTCTTGGGGACTGTCTAAGACTAGGGAATGTAACTGGATTTTTGACCTTATTTTTATTTGGTTGCACTAATTCTCCTGCAGTTAATTGTTTCCTTGGTGATCTCATCCCTGTCACGCTTGGTATTGTGGTTTTCATGGTTCTTGCTGGTCCCCTTCTAATAAATTCTCTGGAAATTTATTCCCATCTCTTCATAGACATACAAAAATTCACTTTGGCCTTAATTAGGCGCAAACTTACAATTCAAAACCTCAGGAAGAAAAGTGTCAAAATGTAGAGTGATTCCTTTCTTTTATAACAAAATTGAATTTTAGATCCCATGATTGTCTTTAGATTCAGTTCATTAATGCGCATTTTGCGGCAAATTTTCCCGGTTATGCCTAATAAACGTGTTTCCCTCGCTCCTTTTAATGCAAACTTCCATGTGAAATAAATATTTTCGCTTCCAACAGTCCTATTTCTAGTGGACTTCAATGGATCCTCTCTTACGTCAGAACAATTTCTCCCTTGTCGCAACTCCCTCAAATGTTGACATCCTCCCAAGTTTAATGCAATAATACATCTTTGGCGAAGTCCGTCTTTGGAATAATAGTTTATAGTTTCGTGCCCACTTTCAACTACATGTGACACTAAGACTTTCTTCTGTTCATATAGTCAGTGCGAAGTTCCAAGGACAGAGTAATCCCTGTATATCTTCAATCTGCTCCCATTCACTTGTCTTGACATCAACTGACCATCCAACTTCGCGAGATGAACTGCACCTCCCTTAGAGAAGTGCCTGATCATATATGGCCCTATCCAATGTGTTTGGAACTTTCCTGGGAACTTCACAAACTTTATATCATACAATAGTACAATTTCTCCATTGTTGAATGTTTTTTTCTTGATATTCCTATCATGCCAAGGTTTCTCCCTTTCTTTTTGCACTTGATGTTGATAACCTGCAATAAATTTTTCTTCCTCCAAATCGAGCAATTGCTCCATCCTTTCTTCCATTGTGTCGTGGTCCGCCATGTCTGTAAATTTTGAAATTATTAAACTAAGCACATATATTCCATAGGCATGATTAATTCTTTTCCATTTACCAACTAAAAGGTTTCTATCCTGTCACATTCTTACATGTTGTCTTGTATGCCCATAACACTGTTGGAATTCTCAGATCCCAATAATTTATGTTCACATTGCATACCTTTGTGAGTGCATTCTCTGGAATCTTATTGAAAGCTTCAATTGTCCCATTCACATGAGGATGATGTGGTGTAATCTTCTGATGGTATACTTGAAATTCTTTAGTCAACGCCTCAATATTCTTATACAATAAATTCTAACCCTTGTCACCCATCAAGATCTTTGGAAACCCAAATCTGGACAAAATATACTCAAATATGAATGGTATCTATGTTGAAATCCTTCACTGGCTTTGCCTTGGCCCACCTTGTCAAATAAATTGTTGCATTGATGATATACCTTGCTCCAGTCTTCTTTCGTGGTGGATTGATAGGTCCAATAAATTAAATCACCCACTTATCAAATTCACGTAACATTACTTGTGGGTTCAAGGTAATTTCATCCCTTTTAGATAGTATTCTTATTCATTGGCATGCATCACAAGATCTAAAATTTTCCTCTACATTGTTATGCATTGTGGGCCACCATAATCCAGCTCTCAAAATATTATGCGCAGTGGCCTTCCGTGCATAATGGCCTCCTGAAATTCCTCCATGGGATTCTACCGAAATATGTTGTCTTTCATGCTTAGCGACATATTTGTGCAGTATTTCATATGGTCCAATCTTATACATATGCCCTGCTTTCAATGAAAAATAAGTTTCCTTTACTACCAGTTGCTTCTTCTATTGCGTAGTGTACTCCGCGGATGCCATTTTTGTAGCCAAAAGCTTAATAATATCCACGAAGTGATCATTTGTGACCCTAATTGCAAACAATTGTGCATCAGGCAGGTTCTCCTCAATGCTCATGGGTTCTTCAGTTGTGTATATCCTTGACAGATGATTAGGCCCAACGTTCAATCTCCCTGGCTTGACTATAACTTCAAAGCCATACTCTTGAAACAATAACAACCACTGACAAATATTTCCTCATAAAACATGCTTATTCATCAAATACTTTAGCGCGAAGTGATCAATGAGCATATTGAAGTGTGCTCCCAACAAATAGTGCTTGAACTTTTGTAATGCAAAGACCATAGCCAACCCCTCCCTTTCTCTCATAGAATATTTCTTCTCTGCCTTGGACAATTTTCTGCTTGAAAAAGCTATGGGGTGATCAATATCTCCATCTCTTGGTTGCGTCAATACTGCACCAATTTTATGCAAAAGGCATCAACATGTACATGAAATTCCTTATTCTAGTGTAGAAAAACTAGAATAGACGCACTTACCATCATTTCCTTTAGTATGTCGGGGCTCTTTTAGCATTCTTCATCCTAGCAAAAAGTAACATCCTTCTTCAATAACTTCTCCATTGGTGTAGTGATCTGCACATATGCCTTTATAAACTTCCTGTAGTAGCCAGTATGTCCAAGTGTCATGCACATTTTCTTCACTATATTAGGTGGCTTCAAGTTCACAATAACATCTATCTTCGTAGGGTCTACCATCAATCCCTGCCTACAAACAACATGCCCCAATAGTATACCAAAAGGTACACGAAAGATGAAATTATTCAAATTCAATGATATCTGATATTGTCTATAGGTATCCAACATCAATTTAAAGCTTGATACTTACATCTTCAGCAACCCGAAGACAGTATGATCATCAAACTAAACCTCCAAAAATTTGTGTATATACTCTTTGAAAGTTGTGAATACAACTACAAAAAATATAACAGGAGCTTTCTTCAATACAAAAGGCATCACAATATACTGGTAACACCCCCACTTGGTATTGAAAGTTGTCTTATGTAGATGTTCCGGTACAATCCTGATCTGATGGTAACTAAAAAAAACATCTATGAAAGAGAAAGCCTCCTGTCCTCCAACATTGTCCAACACTTCGTCAGTGAATGGTGTGGGAAAAGGGTCATGTACACATGTATCAATCAATTTTCTTAGGTCATTCACCCTTTTTCTTCTTTTCCTGAACTACCATATGACTTAACCATTCATATTCTCCGTTCGATGATCCCTGCCTTGATCATATTTTCTAGCTTCGCCTTTAATTTTTTCTTGTATTTCGGGTTCAATCTATATGATCGTTGTTTTATGGGCTTCGCATTTGGTTTCAAAGTATTCCTCATAACTCCAAGGTCTCATACTATCCCCTTTAGTTCATAACAATTTGTGGGAAATAACTCTTGATATTCATGCGAAAACTATGCAACTTTGTTAATTGTATCTTCATCGTAGTAATCTCCAATCAGTGTAAATTTTAGCTCTTCTTCTGACCCAATATTCACCTCCTTTGTCTTCATGGGCTGCGTTATGTCAGGGATTTTAGGCTCTGGTCCAGCAACTTCGTGATATCCTTCTGACTCTGGGATATCAATAGTGTGTGGATCCTCATCCTCCTCTTTCGTTGTCACATTATAGCAGTCCAGTGCATGTTGCAACTACACGGCCCAATCAGGCTGCGTCGAAGTTGGTGCAGTGGTAGTCTTAAAAATCCCTGCTTTGACTTTGTTGAGTAGGAAAATCTCCTCTGTGGACAAAGGCGATCCCTCTAGCCCTATGGTGGGTCTAGCAACAAGGGAACATGCTAGACTCTTGAATTCCTAGCTTATAAATGAAATATGGACCAGAAAAAATATCCTACCTCGGTCCAATGCTTTTGTCGTGGCACATGGCAACGATCCTTTGATCTTTGTCTTCACGCCTTGCACTCCGTGTTGGTGAAAATGTTCATGCGTCTGCACAAAGATCAAACAAACAATGAAATCATACAAGAATATACATTCATCTACAACTATTCAGCTACTCAAGGAGAGCTAGAAACTTTGCATATAAATGGAAACAAAGTTGGAACTAGAAACCACTCATGTATTATTGATAGAGAAAAAGAAGTTTAAAAACTTATTCCTTGATGTTGTATATCTCATTTTATGGGTTCAGTCAGGCGCATCTCAGGAATTCGTTCGACATTTGACTTAATGAGGCAATGGGCTTAAAATCTCTCTCAACAATGGATTCTTCTCTACTTTCTTCTACAAACCATCTATACTAATGATTGTTCAGCTAGCTAAATCAATGTAAGGAAGAAGAATTTATAGGAGAGGAGGAGGAGGTTTGGGATTCCACATAAGATGGAGTAGAGGTCTATCCCTTTGGGGAGTTACACAATTGTAAGAAATAACAAGCCAAAGGGAGGAAATCGACTTGATTTAGTTGAACAAAACATGATGACTCCACTCACGAAGCTATTAATCATGGAAGCATTGTTTCTATTTTAAAAAAAATTCCAAAAGCAGCTCGGTGCGGGTGCCCTTTTGAGACAGATCACCAAAGGGCGTAGGTCCCAGTGTTAATTTCTTCATGGGTGTGAAGCTATAACTGCCTACTAGCACCATCCAAAAATCATATGTTTTTGAAGGCCTTCTTGAGGAATGATCAACAAAGATTATGATCTTGACATGCCAAGGGATGCAATGACATTTATGGCAATGTATGACAGTAGACAGGGGTCACTGAAATGGTCCTCCAATGTGCAGGATGGGGATTGTAGGGACGATGATAAAATAATGTGTAACAAATGCCCCCTAAAGCATGAAGTCTGAGAGAGAGGGAGGGGTGAAATGCTTTATGAGAACATTCCCAAACCAAAATTATGTCGTCAGAAAACTTGCAAGAACAAGTACCACTGATATCTCTGATACATGAATATGTGATATGGGCACAACCATCCATTATAGAGTACATATAACAAGATCCAAGACATGGATGCAACCATCTAGTAAAACCAATCAACAAATAGACTCAAGTATGGTTGCAGCTATCCAATCAAAGGAGTCATGCATATAGTCATGATAAACGAAAAGGTCCCGCAACCTGGATTTCATCAGACAAAACCCAAGGTCTTGCACTCCATATCGACCTGAACAAGTACAAATTCAAGCATGCGAATGAATGAGGTGAAGCTGAACATGAAAGCAAATCACCTGATTACCAACCAATGATGAAAATTGTTAACAGGCATGAGAGAGACCACTGATAATGACAATGGTTCTCAAGGTACTACTAGTACAATCCGCAGAATATGAACAGTGAGCTGAAGTCTATCATCCACAAAATCAATCGATTCAAGGCCAATGATGAGAACCTGTTGACGAATGCAAAGAACTTTCCATTGAGGCATGCAATCTCTAAGGTACCAGAAAGGAGTCTCTAGATCAAGTTCCTAGATAATGAGCTAAAGTCGATAGGAAGCGACCGATCGAAGGAGGGCCATAATGTTTCCCACATCATCGACACGAGACAGAGGAATAATATGATAGTGAATTAGGACTGAATAGAGGATTAGGGGTTGAAAAATACATAAGGAACTTCTCTTGAACATATTGGCCACATGACTCTGAAATTTGGCAGTATTTGACATCAGGGGATCTGAGGTCATGGTGACGTGGAAAAGAGCAGATGAGAGGTAAAATCAGATAACCCAAACCCATGGAGGAAAAATGATGAGTGTGGGATGTCCCCAACCCGACAGGAACTGAAAATAAGTGTCATGTTCAAGGGTGACATACTGCCGACATGACTGAGAACTGGTTCCATTTCCCCCCACTATTTATGGTTAGTACCCTAAGTATTTTTGGAAACAAGCTTGAAGGGGATAGCATATGCTTGTCATATAAGTTTTTCCTTCGGAGAAATCCATCCTAGTACATTTTATGAGCCCTAGGAAGGAGGAACTCGGTAACATCATGGTGACAATTTCCGATGTCATTAGGTTTTAACAAGTCTGACAAAGGGAGAACTCGACTTATTTTCATGTTTAGAGAGTTTGAAAAGAAGCAAAAAATAAAACTCCAGTAAGTCACTTTTCCTAGATAGTCCCACAGATCCAAAAACGTAGAAGACAATATCTGGGAGAACCTCTTAGCCATGTTCGACTAAGGAATTCCTTTTTCGTAAATAATCTATCCCAGCCCGAAAAAGGGATAAACGTATACTAGGTAGATGACGTTTCGCATCCTTTAACGAGTTCAAAATGACAAGAGTCTCGGAAATATTTTCAATTTTTGAGAGTTAGAAAAGCGCTGAAAGATGACTCCAGGGGGTGAATTTTTTGTGTTTTTACAGAGTCCAAAAAGGTAATAAAATACAACTCGTCACTTCATCATTGTCATGATTAGGACCTATTGCTGCACAAGAAACAAACGTAAACCCATTTTTTGGGATAAAATAATAAAATAATAAAAAATAAGCTTAAAAAACTAATTAGGGTTTCAAAAACGTTATAAAATTATGGAAATAGTAAAAGCAAATTACTTTTCACCTTTTCACTTTCTTGTGAGCATTTTACCATTTTAATTGTGAACATGTGGAGCTGACATCAGGCAATCCATGAGGTCATTTGAAAATCCGCTTTCTCTTGGTAATAGCTCTCATCTTCTATTGCATTTTAAACCATTTTACATTTTCTGCATTTGTTTTGATGCATTTTAGGGAAAGTTTTGTCATGGGTTGGTTGTGGCGGTCGCCACGGGTTTTGGGCATGGAGTCGTGCCCAACCTCACATAATTTCAAAGGGGAGGTGCCAATTGTCACCGTTGTTTTTAAAACAGTAGCGCCAAATGCCACTACCAATAAATTCATATAATTTCTCCTAAAAGGCCCAATTTAAATGATTCAAAAGGAAATTTTGTGGCTAATGGGAGCGTCAATTATGGTTTTGCAGGAAATTAAAAGCCAAAATGGTCATAGAGTGGAAATAATGAGAGCACGAGGAAGAAGATCAACAAGCCATGGGAATTGATACATGTATGGATGCCCTGAGAAATTGTGGGCTCTTGAAATTCTTCCTGACACAGTGTCTACGAGATCAACTGAAATTATTACAGTGTTTGATTAGTGTGTGGGACACTAATAAAGAAATATTCATAATTCATGACCAAGAGTTGGAGATAGAAGTCTCTTACATTTATTACATCCTTGGATTGTCATGGAGAGGAGAGAAACTGATATTGACAGGTACTTGACATGTTGGAGAGAGCATGGGTATGCTAATAGACAGAGTCTGCCCAGGAGCAAAGAAAGGATCAAAAAGTGAAAAAGTGGATATTCAGACAATACTTGATTTGGAACTAAGGGTAGTGCTACACATTATAACTCAAGTTGATGGGTCTCAGGCTCCTCATGAAGCTACGAAGATGCAGCTTCAACTTTCCATGGATTGCATGGATCCAACCATTCAAAATTGGGCATAAGACGTAACAATAAACTTGAAGTGTTAGTTAATGAAGTGAAATAATGGCAAGCTAAAAAAATTTGGACATGGGTCCATCTTGATACCATTCATCCTACAATGGTTTCCAATATTCCAACGCCAGGAGGTGATAGTTCCTACACAGCCAACACGAGAGCCACGGATGGTCCGTTAGGCAGAGTTGATGCCTCGATCAGGAGATGGTCAACATATGTCTTGGAGACCAGAATTGTTCAACTAGCTTCGTCGACAGCTCATAGTCATGGAGGACTGGCCATATACCGACACTGACTTCATGGGTGATCCAGAACTTCCACTCTTGGAAGGAGAGGACTCATATGAAGCTTTTGGTAAAAACTCATTTTTTTATTTTGATGAGTATTCATTAGGGGAATTTTGAGATCTAAAATGGGCCTCCTAATAAAAATACAACCAAAATAAACTTTATAAAAACAAATAGGATTCAAGATGATGATGTCAACCATGGGGGATGATTCACCATTTTTTAAGTAAAAGGGTAAAAAGATTAAAAAATAATAAAATAATAAAATTACTTTTTCAACTTGTATTTTCAACTTATCTCCCAAATTTTTTTCTCAAATTTCAAGTGGGAGTACTCGATTGATGCAAAATTTAATTCCTCCTCCAAGGAGTTCCCATGTTGCATACTTTCGATGGACCCTACTATGCAAAAAATGAGAAATACATGGAAAAACGTGATTGCAATCACATTTTTCATGCAGCAGGGTCCATCGAAAGTATGCAACATGGGTACTCCTTGGATGAGGAATTAAACTCTGCAGCCAAAGAGTACTCTTGCTCAAAATTTGAGTAAAGAATTTGGGAGATAAGTTTAAAAGGTAGTTTTTTATTTTTTCCCTCTAAAATTTGATGATGTCATCAAATCTTACTTTATTATTTCCACTATTATTTTATAATTTCCTTAGGAGGCCCATTTTAGACCTCAAAATTCCCTTAATGATGATTTTTTTGTTTATATATTGTCTGATATTTATCCATGCATTGCATATGTTGGGCCAGAGAGACCTGCATTGATGACCCCCATAGCACGAAGGGTCCCATGTGATTTCGAGGTAGCCCCTCAAGGTGAGGGAAGCGAGGAAGAAGAGATCGCGTGCAACCTGGAAGAACTCACAAGCGGGATCCCAGATTACGTGAGATTCGAGGATGTTCCTTGTGTGTTTGAGAGGCACATTGTAGGGGTTTCTAACTGCATCTACCGACTACTGAGGTGGCTCATGCATGTAGTGACATGCTATCATGAGCACCATGCTAATTAGATGCCTAGGCTTTATTTCTGCATAATTTTTGAGAGACATGGTGTCTCGAGATGTAACCAAAACACACATATTTTTTGAACTTATGATGCACATGGATGCAACACACACACACACACACACAGATATATATATATATATATATATATATATATATATATATATATATATGCTTATTTTCTTGTCTAATCTGACTATGTGATGATGATGATTTTACAAATTCCGCAAATGTCTATCTAATACAATATTGGCTACTGCATTAGTTAATGCATTCATTCTTCTAGGAATATGCTGATATGTTATATAATCAAAATTCCTTTCTAATAAATTAACACGCAAATACAACCTTAAAATATGAGTGTTTCTAACAGAGTAATGCCCATTGAGCTAGAGAATAACAAGCTGGGGGTCTAGGTTCACAAGTAATTCATGAATGTTGAGAGCAATGGATTTGGTTAAGAGTTCAATAACGTCACTTTATTTAGCGACATTATTGGTTGTTCATCCTAGAAAAACACCTTGAAGGTATACCAACTCACCATTAGGATCATAAATTACCCAAGCCGCAGAAGATAGATTCTGAGTACTATGGGAGGCACCATCCGCGAAACCAACATAAGGAGTGACAAACATTTGCATAATAAGAAAAAAAATAATAAGTAGGAAAAACTGTTCGCAAAGCACATCAAGCCAAAAAATGTACAAAAATGAAAAACAAACTTATGTAAAAAAAGACAAGCATGAGGGACTCATGCATAATATTTTTTGAGGTACAACCCATTTCTGGGTTGATTCAAAGGATAGCCTTCATATTCAATTAGCTCATAGGCCCCATTTTGCAAAACATGCTTAAAAATATAGGGCCCATCCCACATGGCTTCAATTTTTCCTGCCCCTGGATTATCATGAGCTTGGTCATACAAGAGGACGAAGTCTCCTTCTACAAAGGTACGAGGGGAAACCTTCTAGTCAAAATGAGCTTTGACCCGATTTTTCTATGCTTCTATGACTAGAGCAATAAAGTGGCGAGTTTCATCTAACCTATCCAAATATAGAAGACGTTCTTCCTCTGATGAGGTATTAGGTAGTAATACAAAAAATACCTTGAGAGAATGAATTTCACATTCAATTAGAAGGGTAGCTTCCAGACCATAAACAAGTTGTAATGGAGTGAATCCTATTGCATCCTTCATTGAGGTTCGATAAGCCCAGAGAGCTTATAAAAAAAACATGAGATGCCAAATGGATTTGTGCACCCTAATCGTACGCTGAAGCATAGTGACTAAAACCTTTTTAACGGCTTCAACTTGGCCATTGGCCTAGGGGTAGTACGAATTTGAGTTGTCGTGACGCAGACCCAACTTAGAAGTCAACTCAGCCATCATATAATGGAAAAAATGAGAGCCATGATCGGTGACAATGGCTTGAGGGAAACCAAACCTGGTAATCACACGATTGAAAATAAATTGGGCAGACGTCTTACTGTCAGTTGTGAGTGTAGGCATTGCTTCAACCCATTTAGTGAAGTAGTCTATGGCTACAATAATATAAGCATGCCCCCTAGCCAAGTGAGGGTTACATGTCATAAAATTGATTCCCCACTTCACAAAAGGACCAAAATTAATGATGAGATGGAGGTGAGAAGGTGGTGCGCACATCTTGCACTAGTAAATCTGACATTTGTGACATTTACGGACAACGACAACACAATATTTGAAAATGGTAGGCAAAAAATAACTAGCACGAAGGATTTTTTGAGCAGTAGCATACCCAGAAATATGGCCACCACATGCACTAGAATGGCATTCATTAAGGAATTTTTCAGCTTCCTCGAGGTTCAAACACCGAAGAAGAACAAAATCAGCTCCCACATGTTATAAAGTATCTCCGACTATGTGATAAGGTTGTGAACGATGATGGATATGTCGACGAGAATATTTCATCAACTTAGACCGGAAGGTGGAATTTTGGAGATAAACAATGGTATCACCATACCATGGATCGAGGGTGCTAATCAGAAAAAGTGTGCCATCTGGAATGCATTCCTCAAAACCAGAGGGAACCGAGGCAGAAGGTAAAGAGAATATGAAATCGAAAAAAACTAATGATTTCTTCGATTTGGAGGTAGTGAACTCCAAATCGAACTCTTGGAGGATAAATATCCACTGTAGAAATTTGAATAAATGATATGTTATCCACCAATATTATCCTTATCACACACTATTTGAGCTTCATGCATAATACATAACCTCTTCTACTATTGATCATCAATTTGTGGAAATATAATCACATGCACACATTAAAACCACAAACAATCACACATATAAACACAGTATTTATGGGAAAGCTTAAAGTTGAAAACCCCCAACTATATGTATATTATAATGATAGATATCATGTAACAATCATTTTACAAACTCCTCACAAGCTCTCACTACAATCTCCAATTGTTACACACTACACAAGCTCAGATCATACAAAACACATGCTCCAAACTGCTCCACCTGTTAGCCTACCTCTACTGTGTAATCCAAGATGAATAATTGCACATCCTGAGTTAAAATCCCTCTGGTATGTACTGCGCAATCCTCATTAGCCTCTCTATCAATGTGTGGTGCAAACTCATGCACCAGTATAGTCACAACTGATAGTCACACTGCTCTTTCACCTACCTCTTCACTGGTCTCCACTGAAACTGTCCATGCACTGAAATTAACTGATGTATTCTTTAGTTGATTTATGAGTTTATAATTAGTGAATTAATTAATAATTAATTCACACCACTCTAACTAATTGTATCTATTAGTTAACTTGGATACAAAAAGCTCAACTATGTTTAGATTAGTTAAACTGAATACAACTCCACTAACTTCCTCAATCAACTCCACCAAACTCTGTCACATGAGTTCTAACTGAAGTATCCATGCAATAGCTCCACTTAACCCTAGGAAAAGCATTGTTCTAGCCATCGTATGTGCCATACATTGCACTCAATCGAAGTGCTCCCGAGAGGATAAGATAATGTTTAGAGTCCAAATATTATTAAGAGCTAATAATATTCGACATATCTATTTTTAGATTGGCAATCTAAAAACAGATTCCGCCCAATATGTCTAAAAATAGAAGTCCATCTATTTTTTTCGACTTGACCAACCATCCAAAAATAGCATCCTGCAACTCATAGAACATGATCCATATGTCTAAAAATAGACATAGTCTAAAAATAGACTTTGCGCCAAAAATACCCTGCGGGCCCACTTAGTGAAGACGACTCCTTTCCATTAAGCTCATCATCTTGTTGCAATCTCAACACTCCCTCTCAACAAGATATGGATTATCTGCAACCCCTATCCTGCCCCTGTGGTATTCGAATTAGCTCCTGGTGAGCGCCTTCGTCAAGATATCAGCATCCTGATCCCTCGTAGGAATATATGAAAGTAACATGACCTTCTGCTGCACACAATCTCTGATATGATGATATCAGATGTCAATGTGTTTAGATCTATCTGAAATACTGGATTAACCGAGAGTTTGATGCAACTCTGATTATCACAATAAATCACAGTAGGCTCTAAGTGTGAACCAAACAACCCGACCAGGATCTTCCTCATCCATATAGCCTCGCATGCAGTAAAAATCGCTGCCATATACTCGGCCTCTTCTAAACTAAGTGCCACGGATATCTGCTTCCTGCTGTACCAAGAAACTGCTTTCGACCCGATACTGAAAATCCCTCCAGATGTGCTCTTTCTGTCCGTTGGGCTCCCTACCCAATTTGCATCCATGAAGCCACATAGCTTCACCTCATCCAATTGTCTGTACCAAAATCCATATCCTGATGTGCCTCTGAGATATCTCAATACATGCTTCCCCACCTTCCAAAAGAGCTTGGTAGGCTTAACCATAGCTTGTGAAAGCTGGTTAACTGCATAGCATATATCAGGTCGTGTATTGACCAGATACATAAGCGACCCCACCAACTATTGATAAACAGTGGCATCCACTACCTCCGCTGAAGTAGCATCCTCCTTCCTCCAACCACCAGGAAGAGGAGTATCAACAGGCTTGCAGCCATGCATGTTGAACTTCTCCAGTATCTCCCGGGCATACTTACCTTGAGAAACAAATAGTCCACCACTGCGATGCCAAATTTCCAATCCCAACAAATAATGAAGGAGGACCAAGTCCTTCATCTCAAAGTATTTTGCAAGATCCTCCTTGCATGAGAGTATCAACAGCTCATCACCTTTCAAAATCAAATCATCTACATAAAGTAAAATGATTAGCAACTTACCCTCCACCACAATTTGGTATAGGTTAGGATCCGCCTCACTCTTTGTTACACTAAAAACTGTCATCTTGACATTTTGCTATGAGTATGAGCTCATTATTACTCATACTTCCTCCTTTTGCAAGTCTAACATATCAGTTCCTCATGTCAAGCTTTCAAAATCAGAGAAAAGTTCCTAAAAATCCCCTAAACATTGGTATCTCACTTTCTCTATTCATTGCCTGTGGTCCCGCACCTAAAGTTCAGCTCTCCTGTAGAACCCTACCGCACGTTCTTTGTGTTATGGGTGCGGACCTCTGTAAAACTCAAAAAGATGAGAAAGTAAAGTTAAAAAGTTGATTTCAGATGAATTCTAGAAGATTCTAGATGGGAATTTTCGGGAATGGATACGCTTTGAGAAGGTTCATGCATCCCTCACTTGATGGAGCTAACCCCTTGATGTAAGGAGCTAATACCTTTGAAGGAGGATTCTATCCCTTCATATTTGGAACAGAAAACCTCCTCTTTTCCACTATAAAAGAGGCCATGGGTAGCCTCAAAGGGAGTTCAAGCTTTAAGATATTTGAGGTTAAATGCTGTTGAGATTCAGACTCAGTTAACTAAGACTTTCTGTGAGGTTAAATCACTTACCTCTATTCGTCTTGGTTCAAAGAGTGCAATGCTTGTCAAATTAGAAGAGATTCCGACTTCAGACCCCGAGAGAACATGCACAACATCAAGGCATAGGTTGTAAAGGTTTTCTTTTATTTAAAGTGAATACAAATATACTCATTTCTCTCATTAAACTGTTTATTTATGGTTTATTTCATAAATTCCTTGATCATTATGATGAGTATGGTTTATAATAATGTCTATACAGGTGCTATGTAATCTTTTTTGCTTGTTTGTGACTGCAGATTTATTGAGGAACATTCCTTCAGTGCACGAGGGACTTCAACGAGATCAAGCAAGCACGGGACATAAGGTAGTCCTTACACCTATATAGCATTTTTATCAATCTTGTATACTTAGAGAGAGATTAGTATAATTGGCTATTTGTTGCTAGTTACTTTTAGTACTAGAGAGATTGGTCTTGTCCGCAAGACGGATTAATTTACACAACAAAATGGCGACCATACTGGGGAAATAACTTGTTGTTTTTGGTTATCTTTTATTTTTGATTTGAGGAAACATTTTTTCCTGGTTTTTGATTGATACATATCTGTCTGGGTAATTTAGATTTTCCCTGTTTTTAAAAATTTAGAAATATTTTAAGTTTTTTATAATTTTTCCTAGGACCGCACTCTGGCTTATTTTGACAGTGCGGGCCGGTTCGCACTTTCTGTAAAGAATACAGTGCGAGACCGCACCTGTCAATACTGGTTGCCTGCGAACCCTGTAAAATTTTAGAAAACCTCCAGATTTCTTTCTGTAGTTTATTTTTATTTGGATTTAGATCTTTGGTTTCTACCCAGACTGATTATTGTTTCTATCAAGAATTTTTTGTGAATGAACTCCAACAGTATTGATGTTTTGATGATTTTCTAGAAGATTTTGCATTTTGGATTGTTTTTTTTCACTTGGTATTTGTAGTGATTCGAAGCTTTGATAGTTTGAAGTATCTAAGATTACATTGATCTCTTTTTGTCGTTTTGAATCCGACCTGATTGTGAGAACATCCTTTATTGAGAAATAGAGCTTTTTGTTTCTTTGCGAATCTTTGAAAAACTTGGTTGAAGGTTTTGAATTTCATTTTTTATAAAAACATATTTTGAGTGTTTTTGATCTGTTTGTTATTCTGGACGAATATATTCTTAGTTTGTTGAACAACTAAGGAAAACATTCTAAAAAAATCTTAAAGCTTTTATTCAATTTAGATTGTTTAAATTCAATAGATCTCAAGATTAAATTTTTGTAGTTTTGGGTAGTTTTTTAATTTTTATAGCTTTATTTTGAAGGAAAATTGTTTTGTAGCTTCGAATTTGGAAAGAAAAAGGATTTTGTTATGAGCTTGATAATTTTTCTCATTATTGAAAAGACAAAATAGTTTCTTTCAATTATTTTTCATGTTTTAAAGAAAGAATTAAAAGAATTGCATTCTCCAAATCTTTCTTTAGATAGAAAGTTCATTGAAAGAAAAAGAATTGAATATCATTCTAGGTGCATTTTAGTGTTTTTTGGAAATCGAGTCTTCACATCATCGAAAGTTTCATTTCAGCACCCATTGACTTAAGAAACAGCTCATAAAAGTAACGCTTAATTAAAATTCATCTAGTAAACTTTTTATTTCTAGGGCTCTTATCACCAACATAGCTTAGGCTAGTATCTTGGAGTAGGGAGTAATTAACTCTCCAAGATAGCTAAAACAAACAAGTAGACAAATCTTGCGGTAGGAATAATTCCAATTGTTGCATGTATGCTCTGGGAAGCTCCTCTTATAGGAGTCAAGCACGAGATCATATCTGAAGCAGTGGGGTAATCAATCCTTCCTCATTGGGAATGATAGAAGATATACACGTATTAACAACGGTAAACCTCAGATAGACCATTGTCGAGGAGCCTGGGGTCACTTGTCGGTATACCTTGGATTATTTCAAGGAGCCTTCAAGGGGATTGAGCTTTGTTACTCTTCCCTTGCGTGTGTGTCGGATCGTAGACTATTCCCCCAGGTATATTTGTTTCAATTGGTAATCTTAGTGGCCATAATCTTTAGGATTCTTTCCTAAGGTGACGGTGGAGGGAAGATCCCACTGTACCTGGAACAGACGTCGGCTAGACTCACTTGGACTCTCCGGAGGGTTATCTTCACTCGAGATGGTATAGTGGAGAAACTTGCACCGGTCAGTGGATAATAACCGCCCTTTTCATGTTAAAATTCTACTAAGTTGGATTTCATCACCAACTAGTGTTTTTAGTATGAAAAGTTACTGTTTGTGTGTGGTTTTAACTCCTAGATTTTTTAAGCGTGTGATTCAATTGTTTGTTTCTTAGAGAATTTAGGTGTTTTCATTGAAATTTTTCTTTGTTTGCGTGTGATTAGATAATTTTTAATCGTGGCAAAATTGCCGAGACAATCCCGGAGAATACAAGGGAAACCCCTTGAATATTCACCAAGTCAACTTGAAGGACTTCGTGCTCTGGTATCATCCAGTAGTAGTAGAATTAGATCAACGGAAATTGGAAGTTCATCTATAGTTATACATCCTGATCGTCAAATACCTACAACAGAATATATTCAAGAACCAATTTCAGCTTCTGAAGTTACTAGAAGTTTTTCTTCTTCTGGTGGATTAGCTGACGAACCTGAAATCTCTGAACCTGAAACTGAATCTTCTGTGTTGGAAACATCTTCAGGATTTATTACACCAACTTCTAGCGATCCAGGTTCACCTACGGTAAGAAATATTATCACTGACGATCTTCCATCTGGACTTATTTCTATTGAAGAACTTATTAATCCAGACGAAGATATATCTCTTCCCGACTCCCCTCAATCGTTAAATCTTAGGGAGCGTGAATCTATTTTCTACAGCCCCATTCGAACTGATCCTTGGTATCTCTCTTTAACGAACTTTTTAGAGAATCTGGGTCTTGCTTTTTATCCACCTCGAATTCCATTTCATCCTACACCCAGAGATTACTATCCATCATCTTTTATGGCAGGAGAGTCATCCATGTTTTCTCAAACACCGGAATCATTTTTACACAGTGGTCCTTTTGTTCCTTCGGGATATCATTCTCTATTTGGTACTTTCTCGGGAGCAGCTCCTCGACCAATTGAAAACGTGTTATCATCTGGTCTTAATGGATTTGATATTGAAACGTCGAACGCAGAGCAAATTTTTATGATGTCTAGTAATATTCCCAATCCTCAAACTCAAGGCAGTTAGTTTCCTTCTGGGGGTCAACCTCAGGGAATTCAGTTACCACCTAGGGGGAAACCTCAGGGAGCTCAATTACCACCTGTGGCTCAACCTCAAGGTAGTTTTTTCCAAGGACAAACTGTGGAATCATATTATTTTGGGGGGCAACCCCAAGGACAGTACATACCTCAAGGGTATCAACCTCCAGGACAGTACATACCTCAAGGTCAACCCCAAGATCAATATGCTTCTCAGGGTCCTTATCAACCCCAGCCTCAGTACGTGCCTCAGGGTTATCAACCTCAAGGTTAGTACCCAATTCAAGGTTTCCAACAACCTTCTGGTCAACCATCTTTTCAAGGAGCCAGAAATTTACCACTTACTTATCAACCCTACGTTCAACCAGGTTATGGTCCTTACGTTCAACCTTCTATGGGACAATACCCCAGAACTATGGTGTGGGATCCGTCCCAATATCAACAGCCTTTGCAGCCTAATGTGCAGTTTCCTTATCAACCTGGACAGCCTTTGGTTTCTGGTCCAATCCAGCAACCTGTTCAGCCAGCTATTCAAACTCCTGCACCTAGTTTAGTTCAGCAGACTGGGCCTAGTACACCTCAGACTCCGCCTCAAACTGCTGCAACTGCTGCAACGTCTGTTCAACCTGTCACACCTATTTCTAGAGTATCTGTAGCCTCGAATTCTTCTATCCCTGTATCTGTGCAAATCCCTCAAGTCTCTGTACCTCATTCAGTATCTTCCATTCAGACTATAGTTCAGATGCCTGCAGGACAAGCTGGTACAAGTACAGTTGCTACAAGTCAACCTCAATTTACGTATCAACCGTACCAGGGACAGTCGCAATTCGGTCCCTATGTACAGAATCCAAGCTATCAGTATCAACTGTACCTTGGTTATACTTATCAACAACCTCAGTATGGTCCGGTTCATCCTGGTTTTCCGAGAGGTTATACAATAACTAATGCAAATCCGATTCCTAGTTATCCTGGGTATCCACCTCCTAGATCTGCTTTGGCTTCTCAAGGTTTTCGCGACCCTAACCGTCAATTACCATTTATCGCAACTTTGGACTTACCTGATTTGACACGCCTTACAAATGATCCCATTTTTTATTATCAGAACTTGCCGCCAATGCCTCATAAGTTGCCCAGTGATATACCAAAATTCGAAGGTAAGTCAGGAGAGGATCCATCGAATCATGTTATTACTTATCACCTTTGGTGTGCATCTAATTCAATCATTGATGATTCGATTCATTTACATATTTTCCAAATAACTCACATAGGTATTGCAGCCAAATGGTACATTGAGTTGCCACAAGGCTCGTTTCATAATTTCAGTTAGTTAGCAACTTCCTTTTTGACTCATTTTCAGTTTCCCGTCAGATACGACAATGGCACAGAATTGTTAACTTCGATAAAACAATCCACATCTACATATATTTCTGATCATATTCATGAATGGCGACGTAGGAGGCGTTTGGTGAAAGTTTATATTCTGGATCAAATTTTGGCAGAATGGTTTGTTAAATCATTGTTACCCAAGATCACTGAAGATGTAGCTAAGGCTGGTGTTGTTACTGAAGAGCAAGTAATTTCCCAAGCTCAGTACCTTGACCTCGTATATACACAGTCAGGTACTTTACATGAGAAAATTCCCGATCTTCCAAAGCAAGGTCAAATAGCTGCTGCTCCTTCAGGGTCTCATGTCGTTGACGGTATGATTGGTACAGTAAATTCTAAAAGTAAGAATAAATCTTCAAAGAATTCTTCTCCTATTATAACTTTACCAGATTCCTCGAAAGGAGAATCTTCCCCCGAATTTTCTGCCGACATTCATGTTGTCAAAACATCTACGAAAAAATCAAAATCCGGTGGTAAAAAGAAGGGGAAGAACAAAAAAAAAAAAAAATCGAAAGAGAAAGCTGAAAAAACTGAATCCAATGACAAAAAACGTAAGCCTCACTATCCTTGTTTCATTTGTGAAGAAGATCATTTCACGAAAGAATGTCCATATCGAGCTGAAGTTACCAAATTCGTTAAAGGATCGCAATAACCTATTTTCTTGAAGGATCCTTTTCCAACTCAAGATAGTAAGATGATTGGTTCTTCCTCGACTACTTTAGAAGAGCCTATTATGATGATGTCTCATGTAAGGGTTGCGACGCGATCGCAAGATTACGGTTCTAAGAATCTTGTTGATGGTAAAGAAGCAGAATCTTCTAATGCAAACGCATCAACTACACCTCCTCCTGTTTATTGTCCGCTACAGATCGAGAAACAAAATCCAGACTTAATAATCAAACCGCCTGCTAAAGGTGTTCTTCGTAAATCAGCTTTCAATCCACATGCGAGAGTTGCTAAGAATTACAACATTGTTGAAGACTTAGCTATTTCTCCTTCAGCAATGTCGGCTTTGGAAGTGCTGCAATCATGCCCAGCATAGCGAAAATTGCTTTTTTTTGCTATAAGAGCTATTGATATTCAGGATTCTAACCTTATAATATTCGATTTAGAAAATAGTACACCTCGTTTACCTCACCAAATGGCTTTCCAGATTCCAGTGTTAGTAAAAAACAGATCAATCTTTCGGACTGTGATTGATGAGGGAGCTTCAACGTGTATTATGTCGATTCAGTGTTGGAAATCGCTTGGTTCTCCTACACTTAACCAATCTACGACGATTCTTAAGGCTTTTGATGGTCGAGGTTTTCACCTTTTTGGTATTTTGCAGGATTTACCCATAGGGGTTGAAGGTAAACTCGTTAATCTAGATGTGGAAGTGGTTGATGCCCCTCTAGATTACAACCTTCTTCTGGATCGTAGTTGGTCCTATGCTATGACTGATGTTGTTTCTTCGGTCTTTCGACTCATAAAATTTCCATATAAAGGAAAGATCGTGACAATAGATCAGTTAACTTATTTCTCGTCCGACCCAGCCTCTACAGAAACAATCCAGCATGTTGGTAAAATGGATATCCCTTATAAGGATGTTGGAGTGGGTTTGATTAAAGATTCTGGTTTACTAGGAACTTTTTCCTTTCCTCCTCCTAACGTATCGCCTTCTACTGCAAATATTCACATGATTTCATCAGACACTGTTATGTTTGATGATCCTTGGATCGTACCTTCTGAATCTGAGATTGATTCATTTGATGGCATGATGCCCTTGAGTCCATTTGAAATTGCGTACCAGGCTGTACAATCACTTTCTGACCCCTCTTCAACCGAAATTGATCCAATGAATGGGATCCAAGAGGAATCACTTTCTATATCTAGTTCAGTTACAATGACATTTCCTAAACTTGTTCATACAGATGAGCAAATTCGTGATTTTTTTTCTGTTGATGATTTACCACGGGAAGATCTACATCACCGATCTTCATTTTTACCTGAATTAGATCATTTTGAAGATTATTTCGCTTCAATTTTTACTGCTGAATATGTCAAGGAACCTCAGAATCCATTGCAAAATCCTGATTCTGAGTTAAATTTGGAAAATATATCTAGAACGGTTCCAATTGACATTTCAGTAAAACCAGGAATAATTGAAAACATTCATATAGGTGCTTGTTGTACAGATGAAGAAATTCAGACTTATAAAGCCCTATTTCAAGAATTATGTGACGTGTTTGCCTGGTCTTATGAAGAAATGCCAGGAATTGATCCATCGATCGTTGTTCATGAAATTAAGACTTACCCGGATGCTAAACCTGTTCGTCAACGATTACGTCAAATTCATCCTAGAAAAGCTGCTGCTATAAAAGCAGAAGTTGAAAAATTACTTCGCGCAGGATTCATTTATCCAATTCCCTTAACAGATTGGGTATCGAATATTGTTCCTGTGACTAAAAAACAAGGAACAATAAGAGTATGTATCGATTATAGGGATATTAATCGAGCATGTCCAAAAGATAATTATCCAACTCCCTATATCGATCAAATAATCGATGATTGTGCTGGTAGTGAATTTTTTTCCTTCATGGATGGATTTTCGGGCTACAATCAAATATACATACTCCCTGCAGATCAACCTAAAACAACTTTTATTTGTCCATGGGGAACATTTTCTTATTGTAAACTACCTTTTGGATTAAAGAACGCTGGAGAAACTTTTCAACGGGCTATGTCTTATGCATTTCATGACATTAAGCACATTGTTCAGCCATATCTCGATGATTTACCTGCTCATTCATTACGTAGGGCCGACCATCTCACTCATTTACGAGCAATTTTTATGAGATGTAGGCATTATCGGATAAGGTTGAATCCGCATAAATGTATTTTCTGCATAGAATCAGGTCGATTACTGGGATTTATTGTCTCGAAAGCAGGCATTCGCGTCGATCCATCGAAGGTCGAAGCCATTGTTAAATTGCCTCCTCCTTCGACTTTACGCCAACTCCAAAGTTTGCAGCGGAAAGCAAACTTTTTACGTAGGTTTATTCCTAACTATGCCGAGATTACAAAGGGTTTTACCTGGTTGTTGAAACAGAACATTCTGTTCTTTTGGGACGAGATCGCTGATCGATCTTTTGATGCACTTAAACACACGTTGACCCATGCACCATTATTGCATCCTCCCAACTACAACCAAGATTACATTTTGTACCTCGCTGCTTCTCATTCCACCATTGGGATGGTACTAGTTCATGAAGATGGATCTCATAATGAACATGTGATTTATTATCTTAGTTGGAATCTGCATCCGATTGAAATCAAATACACACATGTGGAGAAATTGGCTTTGGCAGCTGTTCAAGCTATCCAACGATTTAGACATTACATCTTGTTACGTAAAACCACGGTAATTTCTAATTGCAACCCTATGATGTATATTTTGACCAAACAATTGCTAGGGGGCAAATATTCCAAATGGATAGTTATCTTGCAGGAATTTGACTTGGAATTTGAAAAATCCAAGGCAAATAAATCTTTGGTATTTGCGGAACTGATGTGCGATTTCCCCTCTACTGATACTGAAACAGTGGCAGAAGAGTCCATTGTAGACGAATCTTTGTTTCTCATCAGTACACTTGACCCATGGTATGGAGATATCATCGTTTATCTCCAAACCCAATCTTTTCAGCCTGATATCTCACAAACTCAGCGACGGAAAATACGCTTCCAATCCCAACAGTATAATATCATTGGTGATACACTTTATCGTCGTGGAGCGGATTCTGTTTTCCGACGTTGTCTAACTCATGAAGAAGCTAAAAAGGTGTTAAATGACTGCCATTCTGGAGCATGTGGCGGTCATATGTATGGGTATGCCATAGCCAAAAAGATATTGCGTGCAGGTTATTTCTGGCCAACGTTGTTCAAAGATTACATTTATGCGGTTCAGAAATGCCACAACTGTCAAATTTTTGATCGAAAAATGCGCACGCCACCCGCTCCTCTTCACCCTATAATTGCTATTGGTCCTTTCACGAAATGGGGTATCGATTTTATTACATGTAACCCTCACTCGGCCGGGGGGCATGCCTATATTATCTTAGCAGTAGATTCTTTTACAAAATGGGCCGAGGCGATGCCTACATTTTCAGCTGACGGCAAGACTGCTGCAACAAACTAGGTTTGGTGTTCCCCAAGCTATTATTACGGATCATGGAAGTCACTTTCGGAATGTCATGATGACCGAACTGACATACCAACTTGGCCTGCGCCACGATAGTTCTACTCCGTATTATCCGCAAGCCAATGGTCTGGTTGAAGCCATTAACAAAGTTTTAGTCACCATGATCAAATGAATCATTGGTATTCACAAGACGAATTGGCATTCCATGTTATTTTTAGCGCTTTGGGCATATCGAACCTCAGTCAAAACATGAACGGGTTTCACTCCTTTTCAACTGGTTTACAATTTGGAAGCTGTGTTGCCGATTGAATGCGAAATACCATCACTAAAATTAGCTGTAGAATTACTTCCAGTTACGTCTGAAGAGGAGAAATGTTTCTTGTACTTATCCCAATTAGATGAGAATCGACGAAATGCTGCAATAGAAAACGAGGCTCATGTTAAAAGGATAAAAGCTCAGTATGATAGAAGTGTTACCCCTCGAAATTTTTCAGAAGGAGACCTAGTTTTACTTTATGATCAAGCTAATGACAAGCTAGGAGCTGGGAAATTCGTGCCTATGTGGCATGGTCCTTACATTGTTAAACGAAAGTTAGCAAAAGGGGCCTACGAGTTGATAGATTTTGACGGTGTCCCTTTGGATAAACCCAGAAATGGGCTCTATCTAAAGCGATATTATGCTTAAATGAGGTGTGGAGATTTTTTGTTAGTTTAGATTTCTTTACTGCTGGTGTGTTTTAGATTAGAAAAGTGTGCCTAGTTTAGAGAGTGTGTTTTTATCACTATTCCTGCTTATCTGAGTTTTACTCTTGATATTGCAGATGTCGACGTCTCTTCAAACCTACATTGGTTTTGCTGATGGTGCTTGTCGTAGTATACGGAACATTTCTTCCACAGCTTGGGTTATCTATTCACCCTCTGATGAGTTAGTATCCATGCATGGGGTAAGCCTTGGTCAAACAACGAATAACATTGCTGAGTATAGTGCAGTGATTGAGTTATTGTCTGAATCCATATCATTTGGAATTCGGAGTTTGATTGTTAGGTTGGATTCTGAACTTGTTGTATTACAACTTAACAGAGTTTATACCATTAGAAATCCAGTGTTATTACGGTTATTTTTAAGAGTTCGTCTCTTGGAACGTGAATTTGATTACATTGAATATCAGCATATTCCAAGACATTTAAATACATTAGCGGATTCAATTGCTTCTAGTATGATAAATAGACATTTGCAATAATCAAAAGTAGTAAATCAAACAACATTCACATATGTACACAGATAGCCGGTAAATAGTGATATATCATAGTATAGGAGAGTTTTCAAAAAATATACATCGTCTTCGATCATAGGTTGGAAACACCTTATGATCGGAAAAAATGATAATACAAAAGTAAAAAAATGAGTCTACAATACGATCATCCCATCACTGATGGTGATCACGATAAGAAACCACTGCTCAGGCCACCCTACATAGGAACCTCCTAAAAGGTCCTGGAACACCAATCACATATCTCTGCAACCTGAGAGGAATGTCATCTATGCTTGTCTCTGGAATATATAGAGTCAAACGCTCTAGATGATGCTCTAAATTAGTCAAAATTTCTGTTGATTGGCCTGCTGGGGCTGGGGCTGGTGCAACTGCAGCTGGTTGTTTTCTGTCATAAGGTTGGAGATGAGCTGGTCACTGTGGGCCCACATCTGCATTCAAAACTTTTGGTTATTAGTTTTCAAGACGATAAAAAATAAAAAATTAGGATTTAGCAAACGTTGAAAAATAATTGTACCTGAGTCATCCCACTGTTCTCCTGCTGGGAGAGCCATCTCTCGGTCGCCGCGGAAATCTATCCCGGTGTATGAAAAGTCCTCTATCACAAAAAGTTGGCGATCCAGCCAACGAAAATATGAAGAAGGAAATTGAACAATTTCAGTACCCTCGATAGCATGACGAGCCATCAATGCAGACCAACAAACCATCCTAGGTTCTCGAAGTCGACCGGCATCAACAGCAATACTCTGTGGAGCTAGCATGGGGATCCTCTTTAGAGCAAAAGAGACGACGTGGATCCATATCCAAAGTTTTTCAGTTTCCCATATTTTGCTCTAGTTAGTTGGCCTTTTACATTAGCCAACACAACTTCACACCAGTTAAATTTGGGCCGCGAAAACATTCCACGACAATATGCATTTGGGAACCGGTAGCTACATGAAGCACAACACTCCCACACAGTTTGGTAACAGTAAAAGCAATAACTTTCAATTCAGGACAGATGATGTGTTTTATATCAATCTGTTTGTCCCGAGGATTTGCCTGGTCATTGTAGAATTCTAGTTGGAGACTAGCGACAGACTGGCCACCTGGCCTAGTCCCAAATAAAGAAACTTGTTCGCCCCTCTTGGACAAACCAGTCAGAAAATATATATCCTCCAGCTCAATTTCAAGCTGGTGGCCACCAATAATGAAGCACTGGTCCTGCACATTCCATATGTTCACCAACCATGTCAAGAGTTCTACTTGTGCCCTCATGCCTGAGATGGCCCAAAATTTGTACAAACCGCATGCTCTTAATGCTTGCTGTGTAGGAAAATGGAGTATTGCAGCTTCATCCACTTCCTCATTCTCACGTTCTCTCCAAATCAACATCTTGTCAATCCTATAAGGCATAAAAAGGCAAGTTAGAACAATCTTATTTGATTTTTTTTGGGAAACAAATGAGAAATGAGTGTTTTAAATTCAACTGCGCGAGTACCGCACCTATGCTTTGTAAATAGTGCCTAGATACGCATGCGTACTGTGTGCCGGGTGTGGAACCCACGACTTTTTCCTTGTATAAAAAATTCGGGGTCCGCAGGTAATATGTGTCGCACCTGCGGACCCCGCGGGCAAACTTTTAAACCATTTTTTGCCCTAAAGATACAAACTAAAGCCTAAAAATGAATTTGAAATGGATGAAAAACCAGATTAAGAGGTCATGGATTACCTGGGACTGACGGTTCTCGATTTCAATGGACGGATTTTCCAAAATCTTCACAGGAACTTTCTTACCCAAAAGCTTTTTACTTTTCACTCTGGAACTGAACGGTAAAAATGAAATTGAAAAAGTCCTTTTTATAAGTTTTTTCGAATGGATGAATTTTTAATTTATTTATTTTTCACTTTAAAAAGGGTATTTTTGAAAGCATTTTTACTTATCTTAAATAGGTATGTGTAATGTTTGAAGTTTTTGTGCAGAAACTGGATTTTTCAGGAAAGCTGATCATTTTTCAACAAAGAGCATACTTTTATCACTTTTTAGAACTCTTTCAAAAAATTTACGAAAAAGCGAAACATTGGAGTCAATTTTGGTTATTTTCAATACTCGTTAAACTCATGAAAATCCCGAGATCATTTTGCTATTTTTCATTCTCATAAAACATATAAAAATGTTGAGTTCTTTCCGTCTTTTCCTGCTCGTAAATTAAATTGAAAGTTGGCCGTAGGAGTACATTTTTATCCCTTTTTCGAACTCATTAAAACTTACTGAAAAAGTGAAATCTTGAGTCCTCTTTTAAGCCCTTTTCAGACTCTCTAAACATGAAAATATTTCCGAGTACTTGACTATTCGAACTCGTTAAAGTAAATGAACAGTCGTCCCTTCAGTATAAGTTTACCCCTTTTACGGACTGAAGTGGAATATTTACGAAAAAGGTATACGTTGACTAATTACGGTCAATAGAGTTCTCTCTCACATTATTTTATCCTTTTTCGGGCTCGAGAGACTAAATTTACGAAAAATTACACCCACGGAGTTTTCTTAAGTTTTTCTTCTGACTCCCTAAAACTGAAAAACACCGAGTTTCTCCTATACTGGACTCGTTAAAACTTAACAGTAAAGGACCTGTTCAATTTTAAACAGGAATGAACCACTCCTTCTTAGGGTTTGAATTTTAAAACTAAGTTGGACTCATCCTCCTCAAGCTTGTCAAAAATAAAGAGGTACTTGCCAGAAATGGTGGGGGAAAAAAGAGAAAAATGGGCGCGTTTGTTGTATTTTAAATTTTTCGAAAATACAATCAACCACTCTTGAACACGACACTTTTATTTTACCTGGGTTGGGGAAATCCTTTGCCTAACAGTTAATCAAACCATATTGAAAGTCTTCAGCCGGTTTCTGGGTATTAGCTTTGGGTCAATTGTCACCAAACCATCTGCAGTGTCATTATGTGTTCAAAAGGACAGTTCAAATAAACCATTCATCTACAAAATATTTGTCATCCATTTTTTACCATCCCTGAGTCAGTCCTTGCCAATATATTTTCAAAACTTGATCTATGATTTCATGTTGTGGGCTTGCCTACGACAGATCAATTTCTATCGACATCAGCACATTATCTAGGAAGTTGATCCAAAAATTTTCAGTACCTTGAAATCTGCATGCCTCAATGGCAGGTTTCTCGCCTTCGATGATAGGTTGCATCATTGACCTTCGATCTAATGATTCCGTGACATGTTTGACTTCAGCTCATTCATTCACATTTCATGGATTGTACTGGGTACTTTGAGAGCCATTGACATTACTGGTGGTTTCTCTCACACTTGTTAACAGTTTACATCATTGACTGGTAATCAAGTGGTTTCTACCATGTTCGACTTCAACACATTTATTCACATGGATAGAATCGTACTAGTTCGAGATGTGGAAATCAAGACCCTGGATCTAGTTTCCACCATCCAGGCTGCGAGGAGTTTTATTATTATACAGTAGACTATTCATTACAGATGGCTGTGCCCATGCTGTGTCTACACTATTGATGCAATATTAAAATCATTCCTGTATCAGAACGATTTGAGTTAGTTTCTAGTTAGTTTTAATCTCAGTATGGGAATGCCTACCTCAGTGATGACATATATATGTATATATTTTGCATTGAATGTTTTTACAGGTTCCGACTGGGGTGTCCACAGGATGATCTTTGAAATGATAAAGTACTGCACTCTTCATATATGACAGACTTCAGCTTCATCTATTCCAGACTTTGCACTTTAGGGGGCAATTTGTTACACTAAAAACTGTTATCCTGACATTTTTCTATGAGTATGAGCTCATTATTACTCATACTTCCTCCTTTTGCAAGTCTAACATATCAGCTCCTCATGTCAAGCTTTCAAAATCATAGAAAAGTTCCTAAAAATCCCCTAAACATTGGTATCGCACTTTCTCTATTCATTGCCTACGGTCCCGCACCTAAAGTTCAGCTTGCCTGCGGAACCATACCACACGTTCTTTGTGTTATGGGTGCGGACCTCTGTAAAACTCAAAAAGGCGAAAAAGTAAAAATAAAAAGTTGATTTCAGATGAATTCTAGAAGATTCTAGATGGGAATTTTCGGGAATGGATACGCTTTGAGAAGGTTCGTGCATCCCTCACTTGATGGAGCTAACCCCTTGATGTAAGGAGCTAATCCCTTTGAAGGAGGATTCTATCCCTTCATATTTGGAACAGAAAACCTCCTCTTTTCCACTATAAAAAGAGGCCATGGGTAGCCTCAAAGGGAGTTCAAGCTTTAAGATATTTAAGGTTAAATGATGTTGAGATTCAGACTCAGTTAACTAAGACTTTCTGTGAGGTTAAATCACTTACCTCTATTCATCTTGGTTCAAAGAGTGAAATGCTTGTCAAATTAGAAGAGATTCCTGCTTCGAACCCCGGGAGAACCTGCACAACATCAAGGCACAGGTTGTAAAGGTTTTCTTTTATTTAAAGTGAATACAAATATACTCATTTCTCTCATTAAATTGTTTATTTATGGTTTATTTCATAAATTCCTTGATCATTATGATGAGTATGGTTTATAATAATGTCTATACAGGTGCTATGTAATCGTTTTTGCTTGTTTGTGACTGCAGATTTATTGAGGAACATTCCTTCAGTGCACGAGGGACTTCAACGAGATCAAGCAAGCGCGGGACATAAGGTAGGCCTTACACCTATATAGCATTTTTATCAATCTTGTATACTTAGAGAGAGATTAGTATAATTGGCTGTTTGTTGCTAGTTACTTTTAGTACTAGAGAGATCGGTCTTGTCTGCAAGACAGATTAATCTACACAACACTCTTGGAGAATCCAAGTCCAGTGAAATAATTGTCTATTCGTGTGTACCAAGCATGAGGTGCTTGTTTCAACCCATACAGCTCTCTCTTGAGCCTGCACACATGCGACTCACTGCTAAAGATCTTGAAACCTTTGGGCTACTCTATGTACACCTCCTCCTCAATCACCCCATTGAGGAACGCACTCTTCACATCCATCTGATGAATGTGCCACCCCATCTGCACTGAGAGAGCAAGAATCGTCCGTATGGAAGAATACCTTGCGACATGTGCAAAGGTCTCCTCATAATCGATCCCCTTAATCTGTGAAAAGCCTCAGGCAAAAAATCTTGCCTTTCACTTCTCCACACTCTCGTCAGCTGCCTGCTTCACTTTGTAGATCCATCTCGAACCCACCACTGATTTCCCTTGCGGTCTCGGGAAAATCTCCCATGCACTGTTTCTGACAATCGAATCATACTCTTCCACCATGGCATCTACCCATGCGGGATCCTCCACAGCTTCCTCGAAAGAGGATGGCTCTGTCACGATACACTTGCTCATAAGATCCATGTATCCAGTATACCGGTCAGGTGACTGTCTCTGTTTGCGCTATGATGTAGGTGCTCCTACAACCTTCTCTACATCTTGAGCTAGTCGCTCAGCTTCTGTAGTGCGCTTCTACCCTCTGATGGTTGGCACTGCATGAGTGGTCTCTTCCACTCCATGAACCTCATCTTGTGGCTGATCCACATCCTGAGACTCATCCTTAGGAACTAATAACTCCTCATCTGCATGCAAGTGTGGCTCCCTCTCAAGCAAACACTTCATGGCTTTCTCCTCCTGAAATATTATATCCTGTCGCACAACAGTCTTGCAACTGTCTGGAAAATAAACACGATAGTTATGGGGCATATCAGTGTACCCCAAAAATATCCCAACCTCCGCAGTCAGCTCCAGCTTCTTCCTGGCATCCTTCGTCAAATGAATGTAAACAGGTGAACCAAAAATCCTCAAATGGGAAATATCAGGCTTCTTACCAGAAAATGCCTCCTCGGGTGTACTCATGCCAAGTATCTTGTGAGGACAACGGTTCTACACATATACTGCAGTATTGCATGCCTTTGCCCACAAGTGAATTGGTAGTCCCTGATCATGCAACATTGCCCATGCAACACCCACGATTGTTCTGTTCTTCCGCTCAGCAACCCCATTCTACTGTGGGTTATGAGGTGCTATGAGCTCTCTTTGAATTCCTTCTGCGCTGCAAAAGTCCTTGAATTTTCCAGAGATGAATTCACCACCATTGTCACTCCTAAGAGCCTTCACCTACTTCCCCGATTCTTTCTCAACCAGTGCCTTGAACTCACAGAACTTTGAGTATGTCTCGCTCTTCTTCTGAATGAAGAAGATTCAGCACTTACGAGAAAAATCATCAAAAATATCACATAATACCTGTGCTTTGTTGTCGAAACTACTGAGAAAGGTCTACACACGTCTGTGTGAATTCTCTCAAGAATTCGTCGTGGCATGAATATCCTTCTCGTGAAAGGTGGCTTTCACAAATTTTCCCAAGGTACACCCCTTACACTAATTTGAATGCGCAAGAGTGCCTTTAGGAAGCCCATTAGAAATCTACTGCAGTATCTTCAAAGCTCCATGGTGAAGGTGGCCCAATCTCCGGTGCCACAACTCGCCATCATCCCGGCTCACCACTCCTTCTGCCTTGCCTTCCAGTGTTGCGCAGCCATCTACCTACAATTGATAAAGGTTCTTAACTTGAACCCCTATCCTCCGGGTCTCACCAGTTTCCTTACTGCGCAGGAAAGCCTTTCCCTGGCTAAAGACAACATCATATCCCTTGTCTTCTAACATCGCCACAGAGATAAGATTCTTCTTCAATCCTGGAACATGCATCACATCCTTCAATACGAAGGGTTTACCAGACTCCCTCTCAAAGGAAATGGTACCGATACCGGTCGCACTGTATCTACCATCATCACCCATCTCGATGTGCACTCCAAAATCTTTCTCATCCAGATCAATAAACAAATCTCGGTCTCCTGTCATGTGAAAATACACACCACTATCCAGAAACCACACTGAACCCATCACACTTGAAACCAAGCATGCGATCAGTGAAAAATATAGCTCAAACTATGAGGCTAAGGCCTCTCCAGCTGCATATCCAGCAGCCTGCTTATTTTTCTTCTTCTGCGGACAATTTGTGGCATACTGTCTGTGTTGGTGATAGTGAAAGCACTTCACCTTGGACATGTCCTGCTTCTTGCCTTTCGCACCGGAATGAGAAGATTTCTTGCTCTTCCCCTTCTTTTCTTTGGTAGCCAAAGCGCAATTCTCTTCATCAGAGTTCCATGATGAAGATTCTTCCCTGGTACTCCGCCTTATCTCCTCTTACACAAGATCCGACCAAAGTAGCTCCCCTCCTGGAAATTTCTCCCGACCATTGACAGAGTCCTGATAGGAATACCAAATCTTCGAAAGCCCAAGGAGAGCCAAGCTCACCAAGTACTCATCATCAGCAGCCACCCCACACTTCCTAGCTCATCCCTGCATTGGATGAACTTCGTGAGGTACTTGGGCATATTGTCGCCTTTCTCCATCTTTATGTTTCTGAGTTTATCCTTGAGCGCTAACTTCCTTTGGTCGCTCTTGCTTTGGAATAAATCTGTCAAAGCTTTCAACATCAAGAATGGAGAAGCCTTACCATGAAGGTTGGATACTATGTGATCCTTCACACCTTCCAACATAATCCTTCGACACTTTGCTGTCTTCTTTTGCCATGCATCAAGTACGGCAGCATCACTAGAAGTAGGCTTTGGAATTTATGAATCTATGAAATCCTTCAACCCATTGTCATCTAGCACTGCCTCCATCCTGTCCTTTCATGCAATATAATTCGAGCTGAACTCAAGGGCATACTCCAATCGTAATCCGTTGAAAGACATATCAACTTTGACACCAAGAAAACACTGCTGCAAATTCGAATTCCACCAGCACAAAACTCAACCGCTTCAATGTTTTGCAATTGCTCCAATGATCAATAATGATCTGATACCATATAGAAATTTGAATAACTAATATTTTATCCACCAAGATTATCCTGATCACACACTATTTGAGCTTCATGCATAATACATAACCTCTTCTACTATTGATCATCAATTTACGGAAATATAAACAATCGCATGCGCACATTAAAACCATAAACAATCACACATATAAACACAGTATTTATGGGAAAGATTAAAGCTGAAAACCCCCAACTATCTGTATATTATAATGATAGAGATCATGTAACAATCATTGTACAAACTCCTCACAAGATCTCATTACAATCTCCAATTGTTACACACTACACAAGCTCAGATCATACAAAACACATGCTCCAATCTGCTCCACCTGTTAGCCTGCCTCTATTGCGCAATCCAAGATAAATAATTGCACATCCTGAGTTCAAATCCCTCTGATATGTACTAAACAATCCTCATTGGCTTCTCCATCAATGTGTGGTGCAAACTCATGCACCAGTATAGTCACAACTGATAGTCACACTGCTCTTTCACCTACCTCTTCCTTTGGTCTCACTTTATGTTGTCCATGCCAACTAGAAGTGGCGGTGTATTCTTTGGTTGATTAATGAGTTTATAATTAGTGAATTAATTAATAATTAATTCACACCACTCTCACTAGTGTATCAATCAGTTGGGCCCAGGTCTATTAGCTGACTATGTTTAACTCGATTCGCCGAATACGACTCCACTAACTTCCTCCAATCAACTCAGCAAGCTCTTGTCACATGAGTTCTAATTGAAGTCAACATGTGATAGCTCCATTAACCACAGGAATAGCGTAAATTCCTTACTGTCGGCTGCATGTGCCACTTTTTCACTCAATGAAGAGTAACCAAGAGGATAAGATAATGTTTTGAGAGTCCAAATATTATTAAGAGCTAATAATATTCGACATATCTATTTTTAGACTGTGATCTAAAAATAGATTCTGCCCAGTATGTTTAAAAATAGAAGTCCATCTATTTTTTCCGACTTGACCAACCATCCACAAATAGCATCCTGCAACTCATAGAACATGATCCATATGTCTAAAAATATACATAGTCTAAAAATAGACTTTGAGCCAAAAATACCCTGTGGGCCCACTTAGTGAAGGTGACTCCTTTCCACTAAGCTCATCATCTTGTTGCAATCTCAACATCCACTTTGAGTATTTCCCCCACAAATTTTTTTGAGTCAATATATAAGTCACGGGGTTTCAATAAGAAATCAAGGTTACTATGCGAACTAAAATAAATGAGTAAAATGTTGGATGGCTTGAACAAAAACCAACGCCAATTTCTCGACATGTGCGTAACATGTTTCAGTATCGAGAAGATTGTGGCTCAAATAATAAATGAAATCCTCATCACCATCGTTGTCATCCTATACCAGAATCATGGCAATAGTGCTAAATGCGGCAACCAAATAGAGGGAATAGTCATGATGATAATTGGTTAGACGCAAAAGAGGAGCATTGATAAGAAATGTCTTCAGAGCATCAAAAGATTTTGGGTAATCTCATCCTAGAGGAACGGGACGCCTTGCTTAAGCAATCACGTGAATCCTTTGGCTAATTTAGTATAGTTCAGTATAAAATGATGCAAGAAATTATCTTTCCCTTGCAAACCCTACAACTAATGTAAAGAGGAAGGGGAGGGAAGATTAACAATAGCTTTGACCTTAAGAGGGTCGAGAAAAATTCCATATTTAGAAATAATAAACCCAAGGAGTCAACTGGAATTGATGCATAAGACACATTTATGTGGATTGAGCCAAATTTTGTAGCATATACAATGAATAAATATTTGACAGAGGTGATCCGGGTGGTCTTTATGCTTAGCAAAATGAGCCGGAAGGTCATCCAGGTAAGGTTGAACAATGTTCTTAATATCATGGAAAGCGTATGACATTTCTCATTGGAAAGTAGCACCAACATTCTTAAGGCCAAAGGGGAGCTTCTTGTATACGAAGGTCCCCCATGGACAGATGAAGGTAGTATTGTGTTGATCATCTGGAAGAATATTGATCTAGTTGTAACCAGAGAATCCTTCCATAAGGGAAAAAATCTCACTCCTAGCACATTCGTCAATGATATGGTCGATGAAGGGAGTGGAGTAGTTATCCTTAGGAAAAGTGCAATTAATGTTGTGATAATATACAAAAACCCTAATATTACCCTACTTTTTATCCACAGGGACAATGTTTGAGACCCAATCTATCAAAGGGATTGGATAAATGAAGCCAGCTTTGAGAATTTTTTTAACTGCTCCCTTGATGGCGACTGCCTTTCTAGGGTGCACTGGATGAAGACGTTGGAGAACAGTCTTCGGGTCAGGATAAGTATGGTTCTCGTGTATGACTATACTCGGATCGATGTCAGGAATTTCTTCGTAGGACCAAGTGAAAATGTATTGAAACTCTTGGAAGAGACTAGTATAGACCTTGATATCATCAGGAGAATAGGTCACCCCAATATGGATGTTATTTTCAAACCCCGGTTTAACAGAGATATCAATAGGCATTGTTTGCATAATGTTCCCCATGTTACCTTCCGCAAAAACTTCATGCGTCAAGATGGGCATTTGAAGCGGATGGGAAGGAGCTTGGGAAGAGAATTTTCTAAGACAAGTAGACATGGCCCCAAGGCCAGGAAAAAAGGAGGAATGATGATGACTATCATCCCAGGGAGGATCCTCTAGAGACATGGTTTTCACGATGGCTTCATCAATTGGAAACGTCTATTCAAGGGATTGGGAGAATCCGAGGCACCGAGCCAAGGGGATTGAGAATACGTATCAAGAGACAAAATAAAAGGAGTATGATCGAAGGGAGGAGGAGCCGAAGCTGAAATAACTTCACAATAATAAATTTCTATTGGGCTTAATGACATTGCATCACCAAACGAATAAACCTACTCAGGCGAAGTGATGATCCACGGATCATAAGATGTGGAGAGCATATTCACATGAGAATTGTTGCGCGAAGAAAGAGAAAAAAGACACATAAGGGCAGGATCTTTGAAAAGTCCTGACCCTATGCTCTCATAAGGAGTAGGAATGTGTTCTACATATGGAACATTGCTCTCAGAGGAGGTGGAAGTAAAAAAGGATAAATGATCGACAGTGATGATATTTCCTTCGTGCGGGAATCGAAGAACACGAAAGAGAGTGGATGGGACACATAGCATGGCTTGAGTCCAATTGCGATTGAGGAGAATATTATAATTGAGCTTGGCATCAATGACTTCAACCTCAACATTAAACATTTTTCCTTCCAATGTTATAGGTAAGCTGGCGGGAACATGAAGAGGGTGAGATTCCCTTCTATCAAAAGCTTCTAAAGCATTTGGAGACTAATTAAGGGACGGATAACCAATGGATTTCCAACATGCAATGGACATGATGCAAGTAGATGCACCTTCGTCCATGACTGCTCTATGGATATTATTTCCATTAATCCCAAGTTGTATGATCAAGGCAAGCTGGTGAGCGAGACGCGGAATGAAAATTTCCAAATCTAAATTGATAACTCTTGAACCGGAGGGGTCAACCCCTCCGATAGTAGATAGCAAAGCCTTTCATTGTGATAAACATATTTGAAGTACTTCCAACACAGACATAGTGGATGGCACCTGAGCCAAATTCTCAACAATATTGTAATGCTGAGCGGCATGGGAATTCATATTATAGGAAAACTTAGGGAGTACGCCTTTAGAAGGTGTCCGTACAATGAGCTCAGGACTGGACCTTTCAATCTGAAGAGGGCCAGAAGCAGGTGGGGGAGGAGGACCATCTACAATCTCTTTCCTTACTTCTTGACATGGTTCGATATAATATTTTGATATGGTAGCAATAGATATGAGTGAAACACCATTATTCATGAAAACCTGAGAGCCAAAAGGGGCTAAGGACTAAGGTTTCTCCACCATACGAGTTTACTGCAATGGGAATGATTCTTTATGAACAAACAGAGTGCCTTAAGTTTCTTTGAGCAGTCGACTCACCTCAGCTCGTTATGGATAGTCCTTGGTGTAATGCTCATCATCACATATTATACAAGGGTACTTTGGTTTACATTTCCAATCATCATCAACATTGGGTTTAGGAGAATCCTATTTCGGGGTATCGGCTTTGGCCTTACCTTTACCCTTTTTCTTACCTTTGGAAGTTTTATCCGTCGGGGTGGACTGGATGACATTCACTTCTGCGGTCTTACCAGGATTAGGAGGTGGCTGAGAATTAGTATTGGTGGAAGAAGTATATTTTTTCTTGACGGGATTAGGAGAAGACTTACGATAAGTCTGAGACACAGATCCAATGATATTGTCAACATATGGCATCGCTGGTGCTTTGGTAGTCCCATGATGTGGAGCATTGAGCAAGAGTTCATAAAGCGTGCCAGACTAAGCGTACAGAAGAGCGAGGTACTGGGCATGAGCGATGGCTTGTTCCTCAGTAACACATTCCCCATAGTGATGTCCTTCGCAATCAGATCGATAAAAGAGGGAGTGAACCAATTAGTCAGAAGTTGATCAGGGATCTCAAACTTGATCACATGATGATGCCACCTCCATTCATGAATATGGTCAGAGATGTGAGTAGCCCGATCCTATTTCAAGGATGTCAGGAGGTGCATCCCAGTTTCATAACGAATTGGTAACTGAAAGGGCTTGAGAAATGCCATGGAAAGAGAGTGAAATCTTGAAAGACGCTATGGGAGAGTTTAATGTACCACTTTTCAGTGGCACCAGTGAGAATCCTTTTGAAAAGATGTAGTCAAATTGAATCATCAACCTAAGAGTTAGAGGAACACCAAATATGAATTGAATCATCAACCTAAGAGTTAGAGGAACACCAAATATGGTATGTCATAACATGCACATGGGGGTATTCTCTTGACTTGCCTTCAAATTTGGGACAATTGCTAGGGATTTTGGTGGGAATTGGAGGCCAATATGAGTTATGAAGGATGGGATCATTCAGTTCTAGCGTAGCAAGAAATGGAAATTGCAGATTAAAAGGCATGAGAGGCCTTTGATAGAGACCAGTATTGTGATTCCAACCAGGTTGGGAAATATTCTGACCCCGTATGTTTTGTCCTAAAGGATTTTTTCCATAGGGGTTATAATTTTGATAATTTTTCTCATACATCGGTTAAGGACCAGGATATTTATTTTGAGTGAACCACTAAGGCCCATTTTAAGGAAGATATGGATTTTGTTGCAGAATGTAGGTAGTGCCTTGGGGTGGACCTTGTACCATTGAATTTTGACCTTGGGAAACCATTGGTTGGCCTTGAGGAATGAAAGGTTGGCCATGAGGCTTCATGAGATGCCCTTGGGGTGCAAGTTGGCCCGGTTACTAAGGTTGGACAGGATTCCGCTGGGGTACAGGTTGACCTGAAGGTTGAGATGACCCAGGTTTCCCTTGAAGACCAGGTTGGCCCCGCTGAGAAGTAGAGGGTTGAACTTGTTGTACAAAATTTGGGCCTTGCTAAATTTAAGGCTAGTTCTGTTGCACAAAACTTTGTCCCTGAGATGGATAGGTTTTCCCCTCGAGAAGATAAGACACTCCTTGTTGAACATGAGGTTGACCAGTAGGACCGTAGGGTTGTCCCTGTTGAACTAAAGGATGGCCCTGTAGATGAGAGGGTTGTCCTTTCAAACCATAGAGTTGTCCCTAGAGGTATGTAAACTGGTTGGGGTAAACCAACATTTGAGGGGTTTGAACATAAAATGGACCCTACGGGTGAGGCCCATGTAAATATATGCGGTTTCCGTGCTCATTGTAGTAATGCGGAGGAATGATGAGAGCTTGAACCTGTTGAGAACCCTGGGGGAAGTAATTATATTGTTGAATGTCTATCATATACTGATCATATGTCAAACCTCTAGGAATAGGATTAGAGGAGATAGGCACACTACCAATAGGTTGAAGGACTCCCGATACGTGAGGCTATGATCCACTCACAACGAGTCCAACATGTATCGCAGAAGTAATAGGAAGAGTCCCATGAAAAACAGAAGATGGTAGCAATAATAGAATCACACTAACATAAGGTGCGGATGAAGCCACACAAAGAGTGGGTTGGGTTGGGGTAGATGTAACGATTGTCAACACATTGGGAGTCGAAGGGGATGGACTTGATACAAACTACCCCTCAGAAGGAGCCGATGTACCTGACCATATCGGATTCTGATACAAAGACGTAGCACCAAAAATCATCCGACTCAAAGAATGATAACCAACTGGGAGAGATGAAGGCTGTAAGGAATGCTGATCCGAGACATAAAGAAAATTCTCTAGAGGGAACTGATATTCTCCCGTAGAAGCATAAATCTCTTCACTACTAATAGGACTCATGACATCCATGTCAGATGAAGACATGATGTCAGCAAGAAGGTGACTGTTAGGTCCCTATACAAGTTCTCCATCTCTTAAAGGATAACCTGAATTTGGCACAAAATCGAATGAAACAACAGGCAGATCAACATCGAAGCGAGAGAAGTTTTGATGTAGGATATTGGGTATTATTACGGCTACAACCATACAAACAAATTTCCCTCAAGCAAGCTAAGAAGGATAATAAATTATCGCCAAAGTACTATGGTCCTTACAAGGTGTTGCAAAAGATTGGTACTATGGCATACAAATTGGAGCTTCCTGCTTCTTCGCGAGTCCATCCAGTTTTCCATGTTTCATGCTTAAAGAAGGTTATAGGTGAAAATCTTCCAGTTCAAACAATATTGCCAGAACTTGATGAGGAAGGAAAAATCATATTGGAATCTAAAGCGGTCACGGAAACAAGAACTCGACAACTACGGAATCGATCAATTTCAGAGTATCTCATCAAGTGGAAGAACTTACCCACTGAAGATTCTACATGGGAGGATGAGAATTTTATACGGAAGCACCCAGAGCTACTCAAGCGTTGAGGACAACACTTTTTTGAAGGAGAGGGGCATGTTAGGTCCCTATATTACTAGTATAGTCCCTTATTGTTGTTAGTGTAACCCCCTTATTGTTATTATTGTACCCTTGTAACCCCCATTTGTTATTATTGTGCCCTTAAATTATTATTGTTAGGTCGGCTAGGATTACATTGTGGCCCACTAGGATTACATTATGGCCCCATGGACTCCTATATATAGAAAGGAGGTTTTGTAAATTGTATCATCCAAGAATTTTTCATTTATGTAATGTATTTGAGGTTTCCCCCTCAAAGTGGCTCATTTCTAAGGCGTTGATATCTCTTTTCTTCTATTTTTGGAGCTGGTTACACAACAGTGACAAGCAGTGGCAAGTAAAGCACGTGCCAATGGTGATTCAAGAAGTTGCCATGGATCTTTCCTCAAAAATGCCCAAGCATCTGGAGGTTTCCAATTGATATCAAATGGTTACTAAGGAGGAGATCGAGTGGCAAGAGGTTGAACACTCAGAATAATGGCACGCTAGTAGCCTAGAGTCCCAACAGACTGAGGTGTCTCAGAAGAAACTTTGAGGGGATATTCTTCACTACGAGGTAATGAAGGGGATGATGAAATTGGTGGTTACACCACCGTGACTTTGTCTCAAAAACAAGAGAGAAAAAATATGATCAATTCGAGGCTTTAATACCAACCACTAAGGAATTACTTAAGAACAAGCCAAGAAAATAACTTTAATGGGTGTGTGATCATGGGTAATTAATTTTATGACAATGAAACAAAACTATGTCTTTTCATATTTTAAGAGTCGATAAAAGGACAAAAGATGACTCTAGCCACTTTCCAGTTTGGACGAGCTTGAAAGGACAAGTGCTCGATGATCTTTTAAAATTTTAGAGAGTCATGGAAAGATCAAAATTAATACTCAATAACTCTAAGCAAGAGGGTGTACCAAGCTCCTGTGAACTGCAATATACACCTTGGTGATTAAATGGAAGAGAAATGACCAAGGGCTTAGCGTACGTGCAAGCAATCTCCTCGAATGCTATGTTCAGTGTATCACGGTTAAAGGGTGGTAGACTCAGCCTCCTATGGATAAAGTATTGCAACCTATGAGAGTCTCCCTTTATATACTCGACTGTATGGGGAGAACAAGTCCATGCTAGTGCTGTCTAATGTCAGATGGCGAACAAAAACTACTAGGTTTAACGATGCCGGAACACGTCACTAGCCTAGACCTCTAAATGTGAGCGTTAAGTTTCAATGCTTCCTTAGGTTGATTGAGTTCATTTTAAAGTTTATCTTGAAATTATGTTTCAATTTCAAGGCCTTACTGAATGTAATGTTGAATCTCTAATGCACAACTACATGAGAAAAAATATCATTATGATTTGATGAATAACTAGCTAAGAGAAGGATATAAGTTCACAGCAAAGTAACAATCAATTGAATGCAAGGATTTTCCCTAATGCTACTAACACAACCAAAGGAGAAAACAAAAAGAGTTTCTCTTGTTGTTCACTTTTGAATGAGAAAGCTACTAATGCAAAAGATTACTTTTCATTTTCAAATAGAGAGAAAGAATGCAAATTTTTTTCTTTTATATGAATGAGAAGAAATAATGCATTGTTACACTAAAAGGACAAAACAAACACTAGTTTTGAGCAACTCGAATGAAATTATCAAAACACAAAGAGACCAATCCAAAGTTGAATATATAACACACTCAAAACCAGACAAGCATTCCTTCATGTAGAGAAAGGCCTTTCATATCGACTCAATGAGCGATGTGATCTATGGTCAGGGTGATAGATGGAGGGCCAAAGAAACACTGGGATGATAGTTTGAAAATCCTACACCATGTAGAATCGAAAAAAGAGACCAAGCAATCAAACAATAGGCTAAAAAAGTGAAAGAATAAATTGACTCATACACAGCTCGGAAGCTCAGTGAACATGTGGCCGAAAGAGAAACCAAATACACCTAGAAACCCTAGGATGACAAGCCACACTAATCAAATGAGAGAGAATCAACTGAAAATAACAAGACAAGGTTGTCAAAAACAATCCAAGTGGACTAATCCAGAGAGGAAAACTAATATAGAGGGTAGGCTGCATTGAAAAACTCGGGAAAGAGGCCTAAATCGAAACCTACATGATTTGGTGTGACTGTTCATCTGTAATCCGTGCTGAATAGGGGAAATTGCACCCGTAAAACAGGAAACTTGTGCCAATTCGCGTGACTATCAGGGAAATAACAGTGCTGAGTAAGGAAACCAAAGAAAGGAGAAAAGTAAATTGAGAAAAGACCAGGATTATCACTCTGAGAATAGGTGAGATGGCTTGAAACAGTCAAATAAGAAAAACAAAGCATAGAAATGGAAATATGACAAAAGTCAAACATAAATGCAAAATTTCAAAACAAATCAATGAGAGATGAGAAACACACTGATCCCTAGTATGGTCGCCAACTTGTTGAGTAGGAAAATCCCTCTAGACCTAGGGTGGTTCTAGCAACAAGCGAACATGCTGGATTCCTAAATTCCTATCTTATAAATGAAATATGGACCAGAACAGATATCCTACCTCAGTCCAATGCTTTTGTCATGTCACGTGGCAGCGATCCTTCGATCTTTGTCTTCATGCCTTGCACTTCGTGTTGGTGACAATTTTCACGTGTCTGCACAAAGATAAAACAAATGATGACATCATACACACATATACATTCATATACAACTATTTAGCTGGTCAAGGAGAGCTAAACACTTTGCATATAAATGGAAACATAGTTGGAACCATAAACTAGTCCTGTATTATTGATAGAGAAAAATAAGTTTACAACCTTATGCCTTAACGTTGCAAATCTCCTTCGACGAGTTCAGTTGGGCACATCTCAAGAATTCATTCGAAATTAGACTCAATGAGGAAATGGGCTTAAACTCTCTCTCAACAATGGATTCTTCTCTGCTTTCTTCTACACACCATCTATACTAATGGTTGTTCAGCTAGCTAAATCAGTGTGAGGAAGAAGAATTTATAGGAGAGGAGGAGGAGGTTTGGGATTCCACATAAGATGGAGGGGAGGTCTATCCCTTTGGGGAGTTCACAATTGTAGGAACTAACAAGCCAAAGGGAGGAACTCGACTTGATTCTGTCAAACAAACCCTTATGACTCAGCTCATGAATATGTTAATCATGGAAGCTTCGTTTCTATTTTAAAAAACATTCCAAAAGTAGCTCAGCGCAGATGACCTTCTGAGACAAAGCGCCAAAGGGCATGGGGCCCAGTGTTAATTTATTCATGGGTGCGAGGTCGTAACTGGCTACCAGCGCCAACCCAAAATCATATTTTTTTGAAGGTATGCTTGAGGAATGATCAACAAAGGTTATGATATTAGCATGCCAAGAGATGCAATGACATTTATGGAAATGTATGACAGTACACAGGGGTCACTGAAATGGTCCTCCAATGTGTGGGATGGGGATTGCAGGGACGGTGACAAAATACTGTGTAACGGACTTCCTGAATGGCTTCATCAATTCATTGATAGACATACTCAAAAGTAAATTTTAGGACGAAACCTTCAATCAAATCTATCCAACTCCCCTTTCCATGTCGCAACTCTGTCTCAAGATACCAGTTCATAGGTATTAGGTCTAACGTGTGAAAAAATATATGTACCCACTATGGCTCTGGATCGTCGCCCCAAGCAAAATTCCAATGAGACATATGCTCTTTGGGATCATCTTTTCCATCATATTTTAATTTTAGTCTTGTTTTTACATGGCTAATTCTAATATTCATCAATCTGTGATACTCTTTCCAACCTCCAATATTTTCTTTATGAGTAACCCACCATCTAGCAGGTGTATATTTGAGGGCTATATCCAATTCCTCGAACCTTTGTTCTTCCAGAACTTCTTTTTCAAATTCATCAAGAAAAAAAAAAACTCCTATCCCATCATAATAAGGGAAATTACAGACCTCTGAGGTTGTGCAGCGAAGTAATCTTGCAATTTTGTTAAATTGTCTTGTAGAGACTTCATGTAATCTGTTCTGCCAATTTTCCAGTTCTTCGTTAGAGTTTGAAATACAAGAACTATCCTGCTCCCAGCTTAACATTCCATCTGCAATGAGATTAATTAAATCTTCCTCCTTAGCTATTATTGTCAATGTTGGCATCATAGTACTCATCGCAGACAGGCTATGTATACTGCACTCCTTCTAATGGGTCTAAAGGAACAATGACCCGCAGATCGCCCTTTTCAAACACCACCCATCTCCTTTTCAGATTGATGATCGCATCAATATGGAAGGCCCAATCCAATCCAAGAAGCACCATATATGGATTTATATCACCTACAATCTCAATTAATTTGAAATCTGCAACAATGCGCACTCCTTCAATATCTACTACAATGCCAAATATCCTTCCCATAGGGATGGTATTCTACTCGTTGGCCATTCTCAACTAGATTGACGACCATTGCAACCTCTTCTTTCCCATTTTCTCCTAATTTTTCATAAGAAATACATTGGCATCAGATCCTAAATCTAGGATTACCCGATCCATGCATATTATCTTATCTATGCAATTAGTGTTGATATTTTGGGGTATTGGGGTAGCATCAGATGTGCTCTAGCTACCAAAATTTGTGGAGGAGCTGGAGTACATGAGATCTCCAAGACCCAGAAAGTGTTTTCAATAATTCCATCAGGTTTAAGTTTTATTCAAATAATTAATATTTTTAATTAAGGACCCTAAGTCTAACTTGGGAAAATTAAAAGATTAAAGTGAATTAAATTAAACATGTGATGAGAATGAATTAAGTGATGCAGATCAAGAAGCTTCTAATATTATACTTCAATTAGAGATTAGATCAAAATCATTGATGTTTCAATGAGAAAAGTATAAGAGAATGGCTTGGGATCAGTTGGAGAATGAACACACTCATAGAGCACTAAAGTTAAGCTGAGATTCTAGGTCGTGGTTTGCTAAGAATTTCATAAGTATTGTAGATACAACAAGGGGCAGTATTGGAAAGCAAGATGGTTTGATCCCAAGACAAGAGTACAAAAAGGGAAGAGAAGTAGCATTCCAGAGTAGCGCAGAGGAAGCAAATACGTAGTCCAGCCAAAAGCCTATCAGTGGCAGTGCAGAGGCAGCAGTAGCCAAGTAAGGATGATGCACACCCAGTTAAGGCAGCGTAGGGGGAGTGTAACCCCTTCTAGGGTGATGCAAGCCATTCCTGAGCAGCACAGAAGCTGACGTAGGCCAGTGAGGATGACGTAGAGAGCTTCAAAGCAGTGTTGGGGTTTCCAGAGGCCAGAAAGGGACTGAGTTCTGTAAATCCCGTTACAGGGTGTGAATCAGTCATATTTTTCTGTCTCCGAGATAGATTTATTGCTGCTATTTATATTTCTCTGTCAAGTTAACCAATTTTGGTGCCCATGATTGTTGTACTTAGAATCTACATAATAATAAAAACCCTCCATAAGCTAGTAGCATTGATTTCCAGCATCGCATTTTTCCGGGGACTTTTTTTCTAAAAATCCTTGTGTCACTTTGTCTTTGAGCATGTTATTCAGTATTTGATTTGTATGTTTAGGTTTTTAACTATATTTACTTCAATTTTAATTCTAAATATTTATATTAATAACTTATGTAAGCAGGAGAAGTAAATCAAGATTTAACAGTAGGGTTGCTTAAGTTTAAGAAATTTTAACATGGTATAAGAACGATTGAAGATCAAGCTAGATCTCAAGCATGACAGCTGAAGAAATTTTTGTTGTAGAAAGCAGCAGTAGCAAAGAAACTGGAAGAAATTTGTGTTGCAGAAACTAGCAGTAGCAAAGAAACTGGAGAGGGTAGTGCAACACCAGAAGGATGCAAAGGCATCAAGAGCCATGCAGAGGGAATCACAGTCTCAGTTGGGTGACGCAAAGATATTGCAGTGCCCTCGAGAGGGACGCAGGAGAAACCTGCGCTGTGTAGTCGCTGCACAGAGGCTACATTGATACAGACTGCTCATGCAGAGGCCAACCAGGGTGACACGGTCCAGAAATTGATTGTTGTGCAGAGTGTCATGAACCGGAAGCTGAGCAGCAAATATTGAGAAGTTGTTGGTCTAGTGAAGATTATGACGGTGCCGAATTAAGCCTAAGATAAGTTGACAAAGAATGGGAGGAGAACAAATTCTTAGCATATTTATCTCCAAAAGAAATCTAAGGATCGATCATAGGGTGATCGAAGTAAGTTGATTCGTTGTGTTTGGCATATTTCCAAGGAGGAAATTAGTTTTCAGAGGGAGCAGAGGGTGCCTTTTAGTTAAGGACCCTAGATCTGAGCTTCAGTTGAGAAGTGGGGAGAGGAAGAGGTGCTCCAACATAGTATATCTAATTATATGGCACCACATGGATTGCGTGATCAGGATAGGTTGGACAACCTTTCCAACTTTGCGATTTGGAAGGTCAAAATCTTGGTAATCCTAGAGGCATACGGCTTGAGGGATCATGTAGAAAGTGTCTTGGCTACACCAACTAATGTGAAACTCCTAGCAGAGCATAATGAAGTAGTGACACATGCCAGGGGCTTCATCATGTATGGGGTTAAAGGTCATGTCATTAGGGGAATTTTGAGGTCTAAAATGGGCCTCCTAAGAAAAATGTACAACAAAAATAAAATTTATAACAACCAATAGAATTCAAGATGATGATGTCAACCATGGGGGATGATTTACCATTTTTTAAATAAAAGGGTAAAAATATTAAAAAATAATAAAATAATAAAACTACTTTTTCAACTCGTATTTTCAACTTATCTCCCACAATTTTTACTCAAATTTCGAGTGGGAGTACTCGTTGGATGCAAAATTTAATTCCTCATCCAAGGAGTACCCATGTTGCATACTTTCAATGAACCCTGCTACATGAAAAATGAGAAATACATAAAAAAAACATGATTACAATCACGTTTTCTAATGTATTTCTCATTTTTCGTGTAGTAGGACCCATCGAAATTATGCAACATGGGTACTCCTTGGATGAGGAATTAAATTTCGCATCCAACGAGTACTCCCGCTCGAAATTTGAGTACAAAATTTGGGAGATAAGTTGAAAATATGAGTTGAAAAAGTAGTTTTTTTCATTTTTCCCTCTAAAATTTGATGATGTCATCAAATCTTATTTGATTTTTTCCACTATTATTTTATAATTTCCTTAGGAGGCCCATTTTAGACCTCAAAATTCCCCTAATGGGTGCCACACATAACCGAGAAGATGATGACTCATGAGATGTGGAAATATTTAACCACAATGTATCAAGGGAAGTTCATGTAGAGGAAGATGCTTTTGTAGAACCAACTGAGGTTATTTATGAGGACCAAGGAAGAGGAAATCGATCCTTTCCTATTTATACTGTAGTCAATCTAGGATCAGCTAACTGGCATGGGGGTCAAAGTGGAGGATGATGTAATGATGAGGACTGGGAAACATTTGTCCAAAGTATTTTGGGTAGGGTGTACCTTCCTAATTGGGAAAATATATGGGCTATCCTCCAACAATAGGAGATCTTCCAAATTACCAACAAGAAGACCAGCACCAGAGCGGGCAAGGTGAAGAAGGAGTAAGAGGAAGATGCGGCCCTGGCATCAAAGAAGCAACAAGGTAAAAATAAGGGTGATCTTTCAAAGATAAAATGTTTCCAATGTGGTGAACTTTCAGACACTTCACCTGCAATTATCCTCAAATGAATAAGAACAAGGAAGCTTCTAGTTCCAAGGTTGTTGTAGTAGACGATGGCTTCGACAATGATGTAGCCATGAGTGCTCATGAATCACGGAGATGGGGCGATATTGATCTGTAGAGAAGCTATAGAGTGATTGATCTGAATTTGAATGTTAGTTTTGTTATGCTAATTTCATCTTAATATTTATAATTTATTTGTTGATATTATGCTTTGTGTGCATATGTTTCCTTGGTGTTTATGAGTGTCAAACAGGTAAATTAACTGAGTTTTATGAGTTAAATTCAAGAACATAAATCATGTAAATAAAATGATGAAAATCAACTAAAAAGTACAACAAACTATCACAATTGATCCATCAACATAGTGTTTTGATGAAGGAGTTCACCCCTCCTAGGCTACATCTCATTGGTCTGTCTTCCATGGCTTGGGCCTCTGTATTAGCTCAAAAGTGAAAAAAAATTGCATTCACCTACAGCTCCTTAAACCTACTTCAATGAGTCCAGAATGTCCAAATCTATTAGAAATGACTCTTCTTCAACCAAAATTGGTTGAAAATTGCTCCATATATGCTTCATTTAATTTTTCCCTAGAAGCCTCCTCCAAAACTGGAGAGAACTCTAGTTAACACAGCGAAAATTGGGGGTCCACCGAAGCTGGTGGAACTACATAATTCTTTGTCGTATTAATCTGCTGGTTTAATTTTCTGGTAAGCAAAGTTAAGTGCAGATAAACTTGAATTATTTGTGCATATGCACAGTTTAGCGTAAACAAGGTTTAACAACCTTAAACTAGAGATTATATTAATTAATTTGCAATTAAAATTTAAACTCTGAAAGATAATCCTCTGGCCACCTATGGTTTTGGTGGAAGGGTCGCATGGGGAGGGGGCTGGACCACGGGGCTTGCCCCCTCCAAATCCCCGCTGGTCGAATCACAATGGATGAAATATATGTCGAACCCCTTAACTTGTAATAAATTTGGTAGTGGCTTGGTGGTAAGGTGTATGGTTGGTGCGGGGGAGGTCGTGGGTTCGACCCCAACCTGCTCCCATAAATTTTTCCCCAAATAACATATTCCATTATCATAGTTTCAAACAATGGTTAATATAAATAATTTGGCCCAATATTAGATGTGCTTTACCATAGCTAGAAAACTTTGGTATATACAATAATTAAGACTTTGATATAATAAACCAAATTTAATTCCACCAATGTGAATATTGATATCAGACTTTGGATAGGGTCCACTAGAGGGGCATGTGGGGGCCCCTGGATGCACCATGTGTCCACCTATAGTTGGATCATTCCAACCAAAAAAATTCTCATTCCACCTTAGGAGAAATTGTAAAAAAAAAAAAATCACCTTCAAAGTTCACTGGTGAATCTTGTAGTGACACTTTTGACAGTGTCATTGGGAAAAAACTAAATAATATTCCCATAATATACCTTGTATGTTGACTGGGCTGCCATGTCATCCTTCTCTCTTATTCTGCAAATTTTTTAACTATTTAGGAAAATGAACAGTAGGTCATAACTTCCTCATACGAAGTCGGTTGTTAATTAAATGAATTGCACCAGATTCCTGGTGAGGAGCTCTTCATTGTCATTCTGGTTTGGATCATTTATGAGAACTTTCATTTTTGAGCTTAACACTGAGCCTATTATCATTCCTCCCCACAAGAAGCCTTTCTTACCCCAAAATACCTATGATTACTGATCATGTGGACGAGGGTATTGTTCCTTCACCCTTCCAGTCTCTATCCACTGAAATTTTCCCATTTCATCAACTTGAGCTTTTCATAAAAACTTAGCTTTTTCCTTGACTCTTGCGACCTTTTCTTGTTTTCGTTGACACTGTCATGCTACAATTCCCATGAATTTGCAGAGAAAAAATATATTCTTGCATAAACTATCTTATTTCTACCTTGGTCATTAATCAAAGGAAACTTAGAAATTGTCTCACCGTGTACACTGTCGTCATGGCGATTCTTAACTGATCTTGCTTTGTACTTGCATTGACTCTTGACCAAGTATCTTCACCATTTCCATGTACCCTTTGGAAACCAAAAACAAGCATTTGTGGAACCCATGCCTTCTTTTTCAAACTAATTTGTCACTTTCTCTTTGAGCTTTCCACTATCTTGCACCGGCATCTTGTTTCCAACTGCTCAACACTGATGTTGACTGCTGCAAATGTTTTACATCTTGTTCGCCTCCTTTCAAAGGAAACTTGTTAAAATCCTGAAACATCTCATTACAAGCATAAGCAAATTTAATGAAATCAAATTGTTCATTCAATGTATATTTTTGAAAGGTTTGATTCAAAACATCTCTATGTTTGATCATTAACAATGTCAAATTTTGACTTGCATTCACTATCCTCTTCATTTCTCATACATGTATAAGAGACAAACTTGTGTTCTTCTTATGTGCTCTAATTATGTACTCAATTCCATCTTTAAACAAGTGATAATTTTTATCATGGCGATGAAATACTTCTTTCCTATCATAAAGATAAGGACTTCCAAAAACAATACCTGATATCTCAAGCGGCACCACATCAAATTCAATTTCATCAAGAAAAATTGAATTGATGGAAAATCTTAGTATGCACTTCCTTGTAACCTGCAAGTTTTAATTCTTGCATATCCACCCTAAAGGATAAGGTCTTGGATGTCTACAATTTCAAGGTCTAGTTGCTTAACCAAGTCTTTGGAAATCAAGTTAGCTTGTGACTCACTATCAAAAAGTGTGTCTATCTTTGTATGTTTAGAGACGAATCTAATATGGAAAAGTTATATTCTTGTATCCTCATATTGATTGACATTAGAACAATTTGAAGAACTAATTATTTCTACGTTATTACCTTCCAAACCCATGGCTATGATCTTTGTCTCATCTCCTGAATCTGAACCTATGTCATGTTCAATGATAGCAACAATTTTCCCCTTTTCTTTGGATTTCAATTTTTTTGGCTTCAACATTGGATGACGTTGCCAAAAATGGTATTAATAATGGCCATTCTTCAAACAATGTTTACATGAGAGCTTCTCCTTCTCTCTTTTGACAAAGCTATTTCTCTTTCTTCATACATAAAACATTCCCTTTCATTTACCTTCACTATCACTTTTCCCATCTATGTTCTGTTTCCCTATTGCTTGTAAATGTGTGGCTTGAACACAAAACTCATCTATGTTTGCTGGATTAAACATGAGAATAGGGTGCATAAGGTAGCAATGCAAACCCATAATATAATTTAACAAAGTTTCTTGAGAATATAAATTAATACCCAAAATAAGAGTTGTTCTCCTAAATTCATGAGTATAATCTTGCACACTTTTCCCTTTCAATTGTCTAAAATTTTTCCAATTCATAATGGCCTTTTTCATGTAAGCTAATGGATAGAATTTCCTTTTAATGGCAGAAATAAAACTTGAACAAGACATAAATATCTTACCGTAGTTTTTAATCTCTTCTTGAGTCCTTGCTTCCCACCATACAAGTGCAGATTCTTCCGTCCTCAAAGAAGCCAATTGAATATTTATGTCATCTTCATGAAGGTTCTAAATTCTGCAATACACCTCCAATTGAAGTATCCAATTGTCTAATATTTCTGCATTTATCTCGCCATTATACATTGGAAGCTCAAATTTGACATCAAGTTTGAGTAAGGGAGTTTTTCCTCTTGTGGTCTTTGAGTGAGTATGGGTAGTATTTGTGGTGGAAGTGGAAGATGATGCTGATGGAGATGATGAGGATGATGAATATGGTGGATATGGAGGTAGCTTTCCTCCGCTACCCATGGGATCCTTTTCTTCATCCTTATTATCATCTAAAGTTCCTTCTCCATGTGGAGGCTTAGAACCTTCTCCTACCATCCCAATAGTAAATGGATGAAACATAATTTTAACCATCCTATTTATGTCATTCAAGTATTTATTGAAATCATCCTCCTTTGAATGACCTTTAGTTTCTCCAACACCTGACATGATGGCTATGGATTCAAGCTCAGCTTATGGTGCTTGTACCTCTTCAATATTAGCTTCTTGAGATAAAACTTGAGGTGCTTCAAGTGTAGCTGTGATTGAAACTTTGGGTGGAGATTGTGCCCTTGTGGCTCTCCTTCTTCTAGTCCTAATCTTAGGAATTGCAACCAAAAATTTCCCTTCACCTATCTACAACTTTAACCTTGTAAGCATCACAATGTTTCAACCATTAAAACCCTACTTTCAAAAAAATAAAGCAACTATCAAGAAAATAGCCTTTGAACCAGGATCTGATACCAACTTGATCTGAATTTGAGTGTTATTTTTGTTGTGCTAATTTCATCTTCATATTTACAATTTATTTGCAGATATTATGCTTTATGTACATAGGTTTCCTTTGTGTTTATGGGTTTCAAATAGGTAATTAACCAAGTTTTATGATTTAAATTCAAGAGAATAAAGCATGTAAAACAAATGTTGAACAACAACTAACAAGTACAAAAAACCATCACAACTAATCCGTCAACAGAGTGTTTTGATGAAGGATTTCACCCCTCCTAAACTACATCTCCTCCATCCATCTTCTATGGCTTGGGCCTTTGTATTAGCTTAGTTTACATTCACCTACATATCCTAAAATGTGCTTCAATGAGTCTATAATGTCAAAATATATCAAAAATGACTCTTCTTCATCCAAAATTGGTCAAAAATTGCTCTAGATATGCTTCATTTAATTTTTCCCTAGGATCCTCCTCCAAAATTAGAGAGAAATCCAGTTAACACAACTAAACTTGGGGGTCCACTGAAAGTAGTGGAACCACCGAATTCTATGCCGTATTAATCTAGTTGTTTAATTAGTTGTTACACATAGTTAGAGGCAGATAAACTTTAATTAACTATGCATAAACTTTAATTAACTATGCATAAGTGCGGTTTATCATAAATAGGGTTTAACAACCTTAAACTTGGGATTATATTAATTAATCCGCAATTAACATTTAAACTCCGTCGGATAATCTTCCACCTGATTGTGGTTTTGGTGGAAGAGTCGTATGGGGAGGGGGTTGGTCCCCTCCAAATCCCCATTGGTCCAATCGAAATGGTTAAAATATATGCCGAATGGCTTACCTTATAAGAACTTCAGTAGTGGCTTGGTGGTAGGGTGTATGGTTGGCGCAGGGGAGGTCATGGGTTCGACCCTGATCTACTCCCATAAATATTTCCCCAAATAACATATAATTCGGACTTTTATATAATAAACCAACTTTAATTCCATCATTTTTTAATATTGAAATAATAATTTAGATAGGGTCCACCAGAGGGAGCACATGGTGTCCCCTGGTTGCACCAAGTGTCCACCTCTGATTGAACCATTCTGACCAAAGAAATTTCTCATTCAACCTTGGGAGAAATTGTAAAAAAAGAATCACTTTTAAAGTTCACTAGCGAATCCTGTAGTGACACTTGTCACAATTTCATTGGGAAAAATTTAAAGAATATTACCAAAATATACCTTGTATGTTGATTGGGCTGCCATTTCATCCTTATGTCTTTTTCTGTAAATTATTTGGCTATTTACGAAAATGAATAGCAGGTTATAAATTCCTCATACGGAGTTAGTTTTTGATGAAACAAATTGCGTTGGATTCTTGGCAATGAGATCTTCATTGTCGTTCTATTTTGGAGACTTTCTGCACACTTTAAATTTTGAGCTTACCACTAAGGCTCTGATCAGTGGTGGCGAGATCCTTGAGTAGCCCAACTTGTTGGAAATATGATGCAGAGTGTTGTCCTTGATGGCAACCCACTGAATGAAGATGAAGACGTGCGACTGTTGACATGTATTGTCCTTGATGGCAATCCACCTGATGAAGTTATGCTTGACTTGATGGACTTGTTAAATGATGTAAATCTGAAGTGATATGATGATTGTTGATGATATGATGTTGAGTGTTGCACTTGAAAGGAAACCCACTTGATGAAGATGATGACAACTTACTTGATGAAGTTGTGTTTGATAGAATATGTCCTTGATGAAGGAAATCTGATGTATCTACAGTATTTACATAAGGCAATGAAGAAAGGATTTCAGAATGTACTCAGAGAATGATGAAAAAGAGCATGTCTCTTGGTATACGCGGATTGGCCTAGGGGAAGTCGCGTATGCACGCGGAAAGGAACGTTACAAGTCGCGTCTGGGCTAAAGCGCTCAAAAAGTGCAAATCCAAGGGTAACCACCATGGTATTGACCCATAGTATTGGGTAATGATCCGCCTAATTGACCCCGTCCAGGTAGTTTTGGGCTTATGGTATTGTTTTGGTCCATGGTATTGAAAAAGGGGCTCATGGTATTGACAAAGGGTAATCATATAAAAGGAGAAGAAATTCATTGTGCAAAGATGGAGAGTGGGGGCAAGATGTCTGAGCTTAAATGAATACTTCTCTCTGAAGTAGATCTAAATGAAAGGGTTACGCTTGAAGATAAATCTGATTGGATGATGCACCAATGATGAAGAAAGGGATCTAGATCTGAAATGTATCTACTAGATCTGCTTATGGAAGGCTTAGCTCTATGATGAGGCGAACATCTAGGCGAACATCTGTTTGAAGTGAAAGGGTAAATCTGAACTGAATATCTGATCTGAAGAAGTATCCTGCTCTGTAATAATTGAAGATCTATACGCTACTTCAACGCGGAGGAAGCGCGTATATACGCAGCTTCAGCGAAGAGAAAGCGCGTATGCGCAATAAAATATACACCGAGTTATACGCTGGTTTGTATGGACGGAAGCGCGTATACACGCGACATCAGTGAAGGGAAAGCGCGAGACAGTAAATCCGTGCTTGGCCGAAGCAAGGTACGAAATATCCATCCGTTCGGCCGTGCTTCCCTATCCCCAAATATGTTGGGATATGCACCGTTGAATGTTTATGTTCGTGTCGGCACATGGTGCGGGTTCCGTCCGGAACATGATGAAATGTGGCCTGCAAGTGTTGTTCTATTGAAGTGGTTGGATCTAGTGTGAAAATTGATGAAACGTGGTCCAAGGTGGTGCTGAAGGTTGTAGCCTTCAGTCAGGGGGTTGTAGCTCCCTTCCAGGTGAGGCCGGTAAACGAGATCAGGGGGTCGTAGCTCCCTTCCAGGAGAGGCTGGTAAACGAGTCAGGGGGTCGTAGCTCCCTTCCAGGAGAGGCTGGTAAACGAGCGCAGGTGGGTGCCTGCGTGCTGGTCAAGTCTGCGCCAGCACATATGTTGTAAGATGTTTTCTATATAATAAAATATTGAAGGCTGAGCAACTGCAGCGGTGGTTTTCTCCCGATTTGGGTTTCCACCTAAAAATCCTGGTGTTCATGTGTGATGCTTGTGTGATGGTTTATTCTGTTCTTACTGCACATGTTTACTGTTTATTAAACATCTGATGAATGAATGATGGAATAATAGAAGTGAAGATTTAATGACATATCTAGATCTCTGTGTATACGCTAGTTTCATAAAGGGGATCCGCGTATATACGCCAGTTTACTTAAGGAAAGTAGCGTATGGGTTTTAAGGAATGAAAAAGTAAAAAGATTTGATTATGCAGTAAATACTGATTCACCCCCCCCCCCTCTCAGTATTTTTCCCAACAATTGGTATCAAAGCCAGTCCTTGTGCAGAAGCTTGATCGCTTAAAGGAGATCCGTCACAATGGGAAGTCAAGAAGGAGTAATGTCTATAAAGCCACCTCTATTCAATGGAAGCAATCTGATCTTCTGGAAGGTACGTACAAAAGCTTATCTGCAAAGTCTTGGTGCAGATGTATGGGCAATCGTGGAAGAAGGTTATCAACACCCGGCAAGTATTCCTACTGATGCAGCTGAAAGAAAGAAGTATGAAATCAATGCCAAAGCAGTGAATGTCTTATTGGGAAGCATGTCTGAATCAGAATTTGCTAAAGTGATGCAGCTACATTCAACAAAAGATATATGGGACAAAATTATTCTAAGCTATGAAGGAGACACAAAGGTAAAAAGTGCAAAACTCCAAACTCTTAGAATTGAATATGAAAATTTGAAGATGCATAGTGATGAGAGTGTTGCCAGTTTCTTTCTTCGTCTGGATGATATTGTAAATCGAATGAGAAATTTGGGTGAAACCATAGCTGATACTACTCTTGTGGAAAAGGTCTTAAGATCATTGACTTCAAAATTTGACTCTAAAGTTTCAGCTATTGAAGAAAGGCAAGATTTGCAAACTCTTACTATTGTTCAATTACATGGTACTCTGACTGCTTTTAAAATGAGACAAGGAGGCCCTTCTCAAGTAAGAGAAGCTGCTTTTAAGGCATCTACTAAAGGGAAGGAAAAGGAAGTTGTCAAAGATTCCAGCTATATATTTGATGAAGAAGAAGAAAATTTCGTGAGAAAGCTCCAACTAGGTACTGGAAGATTCAAAGGTAAGCTTCCCTTCAAATGTTTTGAGTGTGGAAAAGTTGGTCATTATGCTGCTAAATGTCCTTATAAAGAAAAGCATGGTAAAGGGAAACAATTTGAAAAGAGAAAGAGTTATTATGCAAAAAAAGATGATGATGAAGTGTCCAGTGAAGATGAAGAAGATTCTGACCAAGATCTGAAAGTGCTCATGGCTAAGAAGCAAAAGAAGAAGGTTACTCAAGGAAAGGAGATACCTCAGAAAACATGTATAGCAAAAATTGAAGAAGATGAAACAGATTCCGACGAAGATCTACAAGCACTCATGGCAAAGAAGAAAAAGGAGAAGGCCACGTGTAATACTCTTCTTTGTGCAAACAATAGTAAAAATAGTGAAAGTAAAGTTGTGGATCTAGAAGAAGCTCTCAAGATTAAAGTTGAAGAATTGCAAAGCTCATATAATAATCAAGAAACTATCTACAAAGAGATGATCTCACAAATGAAAGATCAAATAGAAATGCTGAATGGACAGGTGGACAAGTATCAAAGGTTTCATACTTATGCATCCAATCGAATTAAATATCTGGAAGCAGATCTTGAAAAATCAAGCAAGAAGAATGAAGGACTTGAAGCTGCAATCATTTGTCTTCAGGAAGATTTAGAAGCATCAAGTAAGAAAAATAAGGAACCGCTACAATCATTTGAAAAGGAAGGCCTTGAAGCAGAAATCATCTCTCTCAAAGAAGATCTGGAAAAATCAAATAAGAAGAATGAAGAGCTGCAACAAACATGTGAAGGAAATGAAGATTGGCTAAAAGAAGAGATCCTAAATCTGAAGGATCAAGTTGAAGATGGAAGAAGAAAAGAAGAAAGCATGACAAAGCAATGTCAAGCCTTGGAGGTTGAGGTAAACATTCTCAAAGGTAAATTAGAAGAAAAGGTTAAACTTTTGAGGTTTCAAGATAGTACTAATATTTTGGACAATATTCTTAGTAATCAAAGATCTCCTTCTATCAAACTTGGTCTTGGTTTTCATGAAACGGTCAAAGGAGAATCTAGTTCACAAGGGAATGCTAATGATTCAAAGGAAGACAATGCAAAACCTGAAGTATTGAAAGAAACAAAAGGTCAACCAACAGTCATGAATTCTCAAAGGAAATCATTCAATAATGTTGAATGCTTTAGATGTCATAACTATGGGCATGCTGCAGCAAATTGCAGAAGTAGATTGTTTCAGCCACAAACAAACAGATTCTACTCAGAAAGGTACTCTAGTCTCTTCAGAGGATACTATTTCTCATGTAACATGTATGGACATAAAGCAGCTGATTGCAAAAGGAGGAAGATTAGAAATACTCTTTATGATTCTTATACTTATTTTTCTGGCCACATGAGATGTTATGCTTGTAATAAGTATGGACATGTAGAAAAGGAATGCAGGATGAACAGATCTCTGAAAGAGGATAACTTCCAGCACTCAAATAGAAAGTTCAAGCAAATTTGGAAAAAGAAGGAGGACCGATCAGAAACGTAGGGAATTCTGACCCTACTGCAGTCATCCGCTTCTGAAGCTTACTTCTCTGATTGACTGCAGGAATGATGTGAGATACATTATGAGATCTAGTAATGTATCGTCACAGGTGGAGCAATGTATGATGTCTTTCATGGTTGATTTGATTAGTCTGGTTATATGTATTTCTAATAGAGCATCTGGTGTGAAAAAGACAGGAACAGAAGGTAAATTTGCAGGAGAAGATGAAGGTGTGAAATTTTCTATATTTCACTTTCTATACGCGGGTTATATGAAACAAAGTCGCGTATACACGCGAGTTCTAGCTGACACAGCCGCGTATGCATTGATGATAAGAGAATTTATCTGATAGCTGAAGATCTGGAGCAGAGGCTCAGGGGGAGCATCAGTCTGACTGTTAATAATTGTGTTATTGACTCAGAAACAGCGTATTTTCTCAGTTCTAAATAATGATATGATGCTTAATGTCTTATGTTGAAGATTATGGATGTGTCTTGTTTGCTTGTTGAATGAAGAGTATTCGTTGCTGAAGTGAAGGTCTTATATTTCAGAGATGAGGACAGATCATGCAGAGATTGTTGCTGATGACTTGCTGCTGAAGGTGTTTCAGATTGCACAAGTTAAGGAAGAGCACTGGTTTAGGGGGGGAGCAGCAGGTTTAATACTAATGATTGCATTATTGGCAATATGACTGCTTATTCTTTGGTTTTTGTGATACTCATGCTCAAATGATAATGACTTGGTACATTGGTTATTATGATGAGATTTTGAGCTCTGGTTGCTGATAAGTATCTTTGTGTGCTCACACATGGATGACTTAGATGTCATTGTTACTATGGTTGAGATCTTTTGCCTTCATATGTTACTTCATGTTAAATCTTGAAGATCATGGTGATATTGGACCACATGGATGATTGCTTGACTCTGATGTGAAGATGCTATGATAATCTCTCTTGAAAAGATTGTATTGAAGCTACAAATAATCTGAAGGCTTGGTTACTAATGTGCTTATGCTACAACCGTTGGGTGAGGCTTGAAAACACAACTACACTGTTCTATCCATCTGCAGTCCAGGGAAGCATTCAAATGTCTCAGAAAGAAGCTGAACACTGTCTTTGCCTTACAAAGAATCAGATCTGGTTGAAATTTAGAAGATAGCTTGGGATACGCCGGTTTCCTGAAACATAGTCGTGTATGTACGCGAGCTCATGCACAGAAAACCGCGTATGTATGGTTGCTGGCAATTTTTGGTTGGTTCAGTGCTCTTCAGCACAGCTGCAATGCTGTTTGGTATCTCTGATACTGTTTGGTATCTCTGGTGGTGTTCCAGTTCTCATAATTTTGTTTCTAATGTTTTGATGAAGATGCCTTGATGATTTGTTGGTGGAAGTTTCAGGATGCACAAACTAAGGGGGAGCCTTAGTCATTTGGAAAGATTGCTCGATTGCACAGATTCAGGGGGAGCATTAGTTTTGCTGAGTATAATGCATTGCTGGCATTATGGTGGTTCTGATATATGATCTCTCTTGAGGTCTTTTTGGTATTGATTATGAAAATTCATATTTGTACTTTGATGAAAAGGTCTGGTTGAGACCCATGTTGTAAAATTGTAATATTCAGTCATGTAAGGACTTGTCAATTTTGTAAACCCACTTGGTTGGGTAGCTGAGTCAAATTTGTAAACCCACTTGGTTGGGTAGTTGAGTCTCATCTGTAAATCCAATTGGATGGATAATTGATGTAAGTATGAGTCTTTGGTGATAGGAAGTTCATATAGTCATGTACTTCTTTGACAAATATGTTTGAAGATTCAGCATGAACTCAGGGGGAGTTTTGGCCACTTCAGCACATATCAGATCTGTAGAATGTTTCTTCCACATGAGGAGAAAAGGGGGAGAATGTTGGTTTTTGATCCGCCCTTTGCCCTTGATGTCAAAGGGGGAGAGTGACATGGTGTTTGAATAAAGAGAAGGTAATGATGTGACATATTTGGGAGAGTGACATGGTATCTATCTGCTGTGGTAACCAAACACCATTGTGGTTGCCATCAAGTCCAAAGGGGGAGATTGTTGGAAATATGATGCAGAGTGTTGTCCTTGATGGCAACCCACTGAATGAAGATGAAGACGTGCGACTGTTGACATGTATTGTCCTTGATGGCAATCCACCCGATGAAGTTATGCTTGACTTGATGGACTTGTTAAATGATGTAAATCTGAAGTGATATGATGATTGTTGATGATATGATGTTGAGTGTTGTACTTGAAAGGAAACCCACTTGATGAAGATGATGACAACTTACTTGATGAAGTTTTGTTTGATAGAATATGTCCTTGATGAAGGAAATCTGATGTATCTACAGTATGTACAGAAGGCAATGAAGAAAGGATTTCAGAATGTACTCAGAGAATGATGAAAAAGAGCATGTCTCTTGGTATACGCGGATTGGCCTAGGGGAAGTCGCGTATACACGCGGAAAATAACGTTTCAAGTCGCGTATGGGCAAAAGCGCTCAAAAGTGCAAACCCAAGGGTAACCACCATGGTATTAATCCATTGTACTGGGTAATGATCCGCCTAATTGACCCCGTCCAAGTAGTTTTGGGCTTATGGTATTGTTTTGGTCCATGGTATTGAAAAAGGGGCTCATGGTATTGACAAAGGGTAATCATATAAAAGGAGAAGAAATTCATTGTGCAAAGATGGGTGTGTGTGTGCAAGATGTCTGAGCTTGAATGAATACTTCTCTCTGAAGTAGATCTGAATGAAAGGGTTACACTTGAAGATAAATCTGATTGGATGATGCACCAATGATAAAGAAAGGGATCTAGATCTGAAATGTATCTACTAGATCTGCTTATGGAAGGCTTAGATCTATGATGAGGCGAACATCTAGGCGAACATCTGTTTGAAGTGAAAGGGTAAATATGAACTGAATATCTGATCTGAAGAAGTATCCTGCTCTGTAATAATTGAAGATCTATACGCTACTTCAATGCGGAGGAAGCGCGTATATACGCAGCTTCAGCGAAGAAAAAGCGCGTATGCGCAATAAAATATACACTGAGTTATACGCTGGTTTGTATGGACGGAAGCGCGTATACACGTGACATCAGTGAAGGGAAAGCGCGTATGCAAACTAGGGCTTGCTGAAGCAAGGGGTATGAAATATCTGATCTGTTCTGCTGTGTTTCTGCTATCTGATCTGTGTTGATATGTATCCGTTGATGATGTATGTTCGTGCTTAAAAATATGGAAAGGGTTCCGTCTGGAAATATGATGAATTGCGGTCTGCAAGTTGTGTTCTATTGAAGTGGTTGGATCCAGTGTGAAAATTGATGAAACGTGGTCCAAGGTGGTGCTGAAGGTGGTAAGCCTTCGCCGTGGGGGACAGCCTCCTTCTGTGAGGCCGGTAAACAAGATCGACCTGTAGTAGCCTTTCCGGGGAGATCTAATGTAAACGAGCGGGTCGTAGCTCCTTCCGTGGAGAGGTCGGTAAACGAGCGAAAGGGCGTCCGCGTGCCGTCAAGTTCCGGCGCTACAAAGACATATGTTGTAAGATGTTTTCTCTATAATAAAATATTGAAGGCCGAGCAACCCACGGCGGGTTTTCTCCCGATTTGGGTTTCCACCAAAAAATCCCGTGCACCATGTGATGCTTTGTGTGATGGTTTATTCTCTGCTTCATAGTAATTGCCATCGCTTATTGAATATCCGAAGAATACATGATGGAATGATTTAAGTGAAGATTAATGACATATCTAAATCTCTGTGTATACGCTAGTTTCATAAAGGGGATCCGCGTATATACGCTGGTTTACTGAAGTAAAGTAGCGTATGGGTTTTTAAGGAATGAAAAGTAAAAGGATTTGATTATGCAGTAAATACTGATTCACCCCCCCCCCCCCCTCTCAGTATTTTTCCCAACACAACTCTTGGATCACATCTGAGCTACAGGAGCCTTAAGAGATTAGCAAGGAATGACTGGAGAAGCGGGTGAAAAGATCATGGGTGAAGCAGAGGCAGTGGTTGATATGCTAGAGAGGGAGCGACACAGTGTATATATAGCAGTAGCGTAGAGGAAACAACGTAGAGGCAATGCTAAGGAGGCATGCTTACGTAGTGCAGAGTTGTAGCAGCATAGTGGCTTTAGGAGGACAGTGCAGAGCAGTAGCCTATGGAGCTTCCTTGATGAGATGAAACTCAACTGACTTGTCTGTCATTGGGCAAGGGTCCTTCAGTTGCTTCCTCTCAGCAACTGATTTGTAGTGCAGTAGTTGGCAGCATGAAGCAAAAATTTGAGAGGGAGCTGCAGTATGGATGTAGCAATGACAATGGCAGAGTCATGGGCAGTAGTATAGAGAGCAACAACAACGCAGTGATGAAGGGCAACAAGACAAGCATCAATGCAAAGACCAATACCAAATATCAAAGAATTACTTCAGGGTGAAGTGTATTACTAGAGCACATTCCTCGCTAAGAGGGAGTGTTGATATTTTTAGGTATTCGAGTAGCATCGGATGTGCTCTAGCTCCCAAAATTTGTGGAGGAGCTGGATTACATGAGATATCCAAGACCCAGAAAGTGTTTTGAGTAATTCCATCAAGTTTAATTTTTATTCAAATAAATAATATTTTAATTAAGTACCCTAAGTATAACTTAGGAAAATTAAAATATGAAAGTGAATTAAATTAAACATGTGATGAGAATGACTTAAGTGACGTTGATAAAGAATCTTATAATCTTATCCATTGATTAGAGATTAGATCACAACAGTTGATGTTTCAATGAGAAAATTATAAGAGATGGGCTTGGGGTAGGTTGGAGAACACACACACTCATAGAGCATTGAAGCTAAGCTGAGATTCCAGGGCGTGGTTTGCTAAGAATTTCAGAAGTGTTTTAGCTCTAACGAGGGGTAGTATTAGCAAGAAATATTTTTTGATCTAAGGCCAAGAAATGAGGGCAGAGAAGGAGCATTCTAGAGCAGCATAGAGGTAGGAGCTACGTAGTCCAGCCAAGAGCCTAGCAAGGGTAGTGTAGAGGCAGTAGGAGCCAAGCAAGGCTCACGTAGGCCCAGTTAGTACAGCGTAGGGGTAGCCTAATCCATTCTAGGGTGATGCAGGCCTTTATTGAGCAGTGCAAAGGTTGATGCAGACCAGTCAGGGTGATGCAGAGGGCCTCATAGTAGTGTTGTGGTTTCTAGAGGCTGGAAAGGGACTAAGTTTTGTAAATCCCATTTGAGGGTGTGAATCAGTCATATTTTTCCGTCTCCAGGATAGAGGTATTGCTGCCATTTATATTTCTCTGTCAGGTTAACCAGTTTTGGTGCATGGGATTGTTGTACTTAGAATATTCATAATAATAAAAACCCTCCAGAAGATAGCAGCACTATTTTTCCTACATTGGGTTTTTCCGAGGACATTTGTCCAGAAAATCCTTGTGTGTCACTTTGTCTTTGAGCACGTTATTCAATATTTTATCTGTATGTGTAGGTTGTTAACTATATTTAATTCTACGTTAATCATGAATATTCAAATTAATAACTTATGTAAGTAGGAGAAGAAAATAAATATTTAACAATAGGGTTGCTTAAGTTTAAGAAATTTTCACAATTAGTCTCATCTCCCTTCCTATTCTCTTCTTATGTCGATTCAACTTGTTGACTATGTGCAACTCATTTGGTGGTTCTTCTTTACCAATGCAAGAGTCTATCATCTCCTCGAGTCCTTGAACAACCTTCTAATCTCACAACAACTTCATGTAGGTTTGCAAAAATGATTTTAATATAGATGAATATTACTTTTTCAGCTAAGTAGTTACTTCAACGTTGTTTTTTTTCGGTGTTAACTTCTATTGTGGCTATGTGCTATAGGTCGAAGATTCTAGATCCATGAGAAGTTGCTTCGCCTCCAAGAATGCTTCCTTTTCCATTTGATTATTTAACCCAGGGGCTCTTTCTATAGTCTTCCTAATGCATGTGTCTTCCATTGGCTTCTTACCTTGGACTATATCATCTCCTATTGTTGCGCCACTTCATGTGACTATGTTAATGCATGGGTCATCTTCCCTTGGTTCAACGGTCATCATTTGCAAATTCTGTGTACGTTTTTGGTTTCTTTTTTCCGGCATATTTGTCATAAGGACTGGACATTCCTCTATCACATGATCAAAATATTTACGGTACTTACATGTGGAGGTATGATTTTGACAGCCCTGCATGAAGTGTCTTGCTTCGCCGCAGTTGTAATAGATGAGTTGGCTAGGTCCTCGTCCTTGGAATCATCCTCGACTGGCATGCTGACCCTGATCCTCCTATGCACATCCCTCAACTTGCATTCTATAAGTGCTTGCACTTTGTTCTGTCATCAGATCATAATTGCCACAGTTCTTCTCATCATGCCCCACAAAGCTACATAAGTTACAAAATATTTGTTTTGGGGTCTGCACATACTTCTACAATAAATACCATTATTTCATGCGATGTCAACCTGCAACTTTACATAAGTCACACCATGCAATTGATCATGGGTGCAATGGATTAGGACCTCCACTATTGATATAGTCTTTGAACACAAGGCATTGATCCTTATAGTGGCCTTCTTCCTTACACTTTATGCACCATACTTCTGATCAAATTTCTGACCGGACTCCCTTACCCTTCTTCGGATCTTGTATATCCAAATGCATTGCTTCTAGTTGGCTTTGAATATATTGCACCCTTGAATGAATATCTCCCACCGACAAAGCTTCCAGCTTCATCGCAATTTCCAGAGCTTAAGCCTGTATTGATATCTCTTGTTGTGTCAAAAGGTAGCCTAATATGTGGCAATAATGCAACTATAAACCACTCCTTATGCAGTTCTTCGGGGATTATAAATCTTACTTGACCCATTATTACATCTTGAACCTTTGATATAATTCCAAAACATACTCAGTTACCAGTGTAGAAATTATACAAACATATGTATATCAATGGACTCAATCTGATCATGCAATGTACTAAAGAAAAATAATGAATCCTTCTACAAATCAATTGCAGAAAATAAACACAATCACCAATCGCATTAAGCAAAGAAATAATCAAATCAAACCACAACATAGATATTTTCCTGGGGAAAGATTACTGCTAAAAACCCCTCTATCATATATTATATATTTTGCAAGGAATCATGAAACAATTACAATGCACTCTTCTTACAAGAGTCTCCCGCAATTTGCCTATCGTCTCACATTGATCCAGACAAAATCGGGCCAACACTTAACCAATTCTCAGCCTGTCTTCAACCTGCCTTTCTCACGCAATTCATAATGAATAAAATCCATATTCTTTATGAATTTCATCCTTCCTCAATTGCGATGATTATCATGGGCATCCTATGGTGTTTTAATTGTGTTTGGGTAGTCTGCTAATATCACAACTGATAGTCAACTTTCCTTTAACCTTTTTCTGAACTGGGTCTCCACTGGAACTTACATGCATGCAACTATTAATAGTAAATCATCAGTTTCATCGCAGATCATTGCATGTGAATTAAATTTTATTTAATTCACTTGATCTCTCACTAGTGCAAAAAACACTTACAACTAGTTAAACTGACTCTAACTCACCTAACTGAGTTAACTGATTACTCATGCATTAAAATCATGCACTTAATATTTTATTAGTTATGCTTTATATTTTTCAATATATATATATATATATATATATATATATATATATATATATATATATATATATATATATATATATATATATATATATATTATTAAATTATTTTATTAAAATTACATTAATAAACCCTCTTCAGAATTATATAACTTTATCTTTATCATTTCTTTCATTTATCAACAATATATTTTTACATTTTTATTAACCAAATCAAATAATCTTATCTCATTATCTCATTCATATATAATATTTTATTAATTATGATTTATATTTTTCAGTGATTAATCCATTATTCTCTCTGCACCATAATAGTTGGAATTCATATCTTTTTCTAGCTCTTTTACATGGAAAACGCTGCCCAAAGTCCCTTGTTTTGGTGGCCAACTCGAATTTGGAGGTCAATCATGAGGTATATTGGAGTAAATGAAACATTTCAAACTTTCTTATCCACATTTTCTACTCCCTTAAATTTTTTCAGATCTTTCTTTTCCATCCCTCCATTGACCAAATATCAGTATTCATTTCTGCGATCAATCCATTATTCTGCCTGCAACATAATATTTGGAATTTATATCTTTTTCTAGCTCTTTTACATGGAAAATGCTGCTCAGAGGCCCTTGTTTTGGTGGCCAGGTTGAATTTGGAGGTTAACCATGAGGTACATTGGAGTAAATGCAACATTTCAACCTTTCCTATCTACATTTTCTATTCCCTCAAATTTTTTTAGATCTTTCTTTTCAATCCTGCCACTAGCCAATTATCAGTATTCATTTCACCTCTATGAATTTGAAATATTTTTTTCGCACTTGGGAAATTCTAGAAGAAGCATGGAAAAATGGAAAATGGTGGGCGAGAGAGAACTAGGGAGGCCAAATGGTAGGATATGGAAACTCAAATAACCAAGCCCTAAGTAACCAAAGGCAAGGGGAACAATAGAAAAATGGAGGAATTGGACCAGGAGAGGATAAGAAAAAATTAGAAGAAACGAATAGAAAGGAGAAGTATCAATAAAGGAGTGCTGTAAGGAAGAATTGGGGATACAATGATTAAGATAGCGTGCAATTCCATATATGAGGAGAGAAATTCGAAGAGTTGGTCGTAAGGGTCGGAGAATTTAAAATTTGGAAGGAACGGTGTTACGAGGGCCACAAAAGCTACAACACCAGAGATTAGTAACTATAAATATGGAAGCTTGTAGGTTAAGGCTCTTACTCTTTACATGGTATAGAGTAGATAGTAGGAAGCCCAAATGTTTACTCTTCATATATCTAAGTTTCCAATTTTATACTTCTAGAGGTTGTAAGGACATGAGGAAATCTCATATTAACAAACCTTGAAATTTGTTTGCTAACCCTGTAAAAGTGTTGAGAAACATATTGCAAGCAACTTTTGAGTTTGGTATGATATATGTGTGTGGTATTAATTTTATTCTACATCTAACCAATTCAACTAAGTGAGGCATTGGTACATAGAGTCTAGGTTGTAAAAAATTTTCCTTAATCTCTTCCTACTAGTAGTCAAACTATATTAGCTAACAAATAGAGCAAAGTCCCTACAAAGATGGCATACATTGACTCGATTTTATTGTTGTTGTTAGAGAGGGCATATAAAATTTATGTGTTGGAATTTGGAATTGATAACAATTAGGTTCAAGAATGAAACCAAATATGTCAACAGATTATGTACATTACTACATTAGGACTGATTCATAAGTAATATGCCCCAATTGTATACAATATCTCAACATAATATGTGTAGAATTACACCAGGAACAAAATTATGGCAAGCCTCATTAATATGCCCAGTTTGTAGAATTGCAACCATAAATAGTATTGAACATTAGGCATGAATCTATTTTATTCTCCTCTACTGTACACCCATATTCCATGGTTACAGGATGCACAATTTGTATGACTAGCAGATAGTATTATTCTTGTGAAACAATACTATTCTCAAGAGATATTCAAATTCATCATAGAGCTGAGTAGGTAAGGTCTTGAAAAGCTAAGTTTAATTTATCTTTTAATGTTTATTTTTCATGAATCACAAGTCTATAATTATTATATAAGTTAGCTACAACAACCAAAAACATCGTTGACAATATGAGTCAAAGGTTTCTTTTTCAACAACATTGACTATTTTTTCATATATGAAGTATTATTGGATGTTTAACACATTCCCTGGACCAATGAAACTACCATAGTTGTGAGGAAATGCTGGAACCATAGCCATAATGGACTTATAGGCCTCTGGATCCTAGAAATGCCATTATGTGCTATGTTTCACTACAAATTTGTCATTTATATAGTATTATGGAAACATTTAAAGAGTCTACAATATTAGAGTGAATGCATTATGGGTTCAATATTTCATGGGATTTCAAATATTAATACCTTGGATTGCACACAAAAGAATCAATGTTAATCATTCAATCCTCCTCATGTTCAATATTACAAGTGTAACCTATTATGGTTTAAACAAGATGCTAGCATATTCACAAGGAAATTGGTAAACTCTTGATCTTAGTCAATCACCTAATTCTCACCAAACCATATTTATTTAAGGAAAGATAGTAAACATAGCTAATATTTTTGACTAATAGGAAATACAAAGAACCTCAAAATTTGAGATTGGAACATTTATTGTTCCTTCACATCAATGCATATTTTATAAATAGAGTATATAAAGAATTCCTAGAACTTTGGTGAAAGAATACAAACTAGCCAATTGATTAAGGAAAAACAATTTTCCACCCAATTGTAGGCTTTATCACACTTGGTCTTTCGACCATAGGCCACCTCCTATGTAACACACCCCCTCCTTATCACCCTCATAAAGTGAGGTGGTTACTGTGAAAATTTGATTCCCAATGTACTATCATGGGAATGGAATTTAAGTTCTTTTTTATTTTTTTTCTTTTTTTTCCAACCCACAATTATTTTCCAACAGCTTGCATGTATTGAAATTTTATAAACCATTTGTATTTATTATTAGATCCATTTTGGATCAGGGATTGTTGAGAGACAAAACCAATAGCCATTTTTATACCTTGTGGCCTCACATCCCAGCTTGAGGGTGGATTAAATGGCATATTCCCGTGTTTAGGGATGAATCACTCCACAACTGATGTGGACCTTAGTGGAAAAATTCACAATAAGAGTTAGGTTCTTGTAATATTTGTGTGTTTATTTTTCTATTCTTATTTCTATCAATTGATTACAATAAATTTTCTTTATGTGAACTCCATTAAAGAAATTTTTCCATTGATAGAAAGGTTGTTATAAATCATTATTGTAAATATGGTTGGAATTTATACTACAAATTATGTCTATGGGTGGAATCGAGTTGAAGTTTTCTTGATAATAGCAATAATTTCATGTCACATAACTGATCAATTAAGTTTATATGTTGCCATTGATACATGTGCCATCTGTGGTTTTCAATTTATTCAAATGTTGATGTTTTAGAGTAAGGTTTACCATGTTCAATCAATTGAGAATAAACAACGTATGAGAATTTCTTACACATACACACAAGAATAATATTGAGTGTTGATAAAGGTTTATTAATTTTAACCTTATAAGTGGGAGCAAGTTATTGAGCTATAACAAATATGGTCCCTCAAGAAAAGAAAAGAATAACTATTTGAAAGGCGGAATAAGAATATTAAAAAAAAAAAAACATACTTACATTTCCAATAGATAATATATAGGTAATAGATATGTAGACATATTTCTACTAGTATATCCTTATATGTTTCAAGGATCTAAAAATCTCAATCATTGTGATAAACAATTTAGTCATGTGATCTAGACTTGAGATTCAAGTCATCTGATAGTTTTATCATTCTGAATCAGGAGTTTGTTTTCTGAAAAAGCAGAATTAGTAGTTAAGAGTGCCATATTTTGTACACAAATTTGTTCCATGTATGACATTAGACTTTAGAATCCATCATAAGGAAATCAAATTAGAATTGGACCAACCTCCTTCAACATTTCTGATAATTTTTCAGACATTAATGTAACGTACCAAATTACCTCCAAGAACATGAAGCAACAACAGAATAAGAAATATCAGCAGGTGCCTCTAAATATTGAAGCATGTTCCTTGCCATGTAAGGAGGTTAAAGGTTATGATATTTTCTATCTTCCTGTAGATGCACACTCCTTAAGAGGATCAGATCCTTAAGGAAGAAAAATGAATATTAGTGACAATAATGAAATTAACCACTGCACACTTTTAATGATGTTCTATGCAATAGCATGAAAATTCTAGGGATTTCTAATGTATAGTAGGTCAAAGTTAGCTACATATTTTCATTATGTGCATGTGAGAATGCGTAAAAACCCTCGATATGTTTAGTCACTAGTGATTAACTCATGATATTTTGAGAGAAAAAAAGGCACAGATCCTTCCAAAAATGCAGCGAGATTGTAACAGGATGTCCTCTAAATTTCATTATGGTGATGCCATAATACATGGACAAAAATTTGTGGTAAGCCGATTGTGATCCACCTTCATATAACCTACAAGCCATCTTAACTGCTTTAGTTCAAGGTCATGATAACGAGCTAGAAATATTAGTCCCTTATGAATTCCTAATACCTGGTACGATGAAAATATAACTAGCATTAACCAGTGGTAGTCACTCTAGACAAGGGATCAATAAGCTACAGTAAATATTTAATTATAAACCTCACCATCAATAGGTTTAACATTGTAGAAGGGTCGGATAGGTATTTTCAGGTGGACCACCCTACCAAGTTCAAATTGGTTTCATGAATGGTGCTAATACTTATACTATAAGGTTTTCCATAATCGTTAAATTCACCCATGAAGACCAACCTTATGTTCAATTTATGAAATCGCATTGCAGACTAGTCACTATTCTTACCCGACCCCATCATCATGTTCAATTTATGAAATCTCATTGCAGGGTTGGTCACTATACTTACTTGGGTGGTTAATGAGACTAAGTTGGTCGCCCTAATGCTAGTGTCCAAAACACAAGCCATCCAATATCACCTCGGTGTAAAAATTTCTAAATTTACTAAACAAAAAAACATACTGTTAAATATTGATTTACTTCTCCTACTTACATAAGTTATTAATCTAAAAAATCAGCATTAACATCGAAGTAAATATAATTAATGATATACACATATAGAAATAAACTGAATAACATGTTCGTAGACAAAGTGACACACAAGGATTTTATGGACAAATGTCTCTGGAAAAACCCAATGCGGGAAAATTGGTGTTGCCAGCTTCTGAAGGAATTTTATTATTATGCATATTCTAAGCACAACAAATCTGGGCACCAAATTGGTTAACTTGATAGAGAAATAAAAATGACAGCAATACCTCTATCCTGGAGATAGAAAATCTGACTAATTCACACCCTCAAATGGGATTTACAGAACTCATACCCTTTTCGGCCTCTGGAAACCCCAACGCTGCTCTGAAGCCCTCTGTGTTAGTCTTTTTGCTACTTAGGAAATGCATGCATCACCCAATAACAGGTTACAGTGCCCCTGAGATGCCATGCCTTAAATGCGCATGCGTTAACGCTACGTGGCTCTTGCAGCCTCTACGGTTCCCCTACTAGGCTCTTGGCTGGCCTACGCAGCTTCTTCCTTTGCACTGCTCTAGATTGGTACTTCTCTTCCCTCGTAGTACTCTTGGTATAGTACTAGACCATCCCCATCACAAATACTTCCCCTCATTGCAGCTAAAAAACTTCTGAAATTCTTAGCAAACCACACCATATAATCTCAGCTTTGTTTCAGTGCTCTGCCAGTGTGTGTGTTCTTCAACTAACCCCAAGCCTTATTATTCTTATACTTTTCTAATTGGAAAACCAATGATTGTGATCTAATCTCTAATTGAAAACTAATATTATATTTTTCTTGATCCATGTCACTTAAGTCATTCTCATCACATATTTAATTTAATTCACTTTAATATTTTAATTTTCCTAAGTTAGACTTAGGGTCCTTATTAAACAGATTAATTAAGTAAATATATCTTAAACCTGATGGAATTTCCTCAAACGCTTTCTGGGTCTTGGAGATCTCATGTACTCCAACTCCTTCACCAAATTTGGGAGCTAGAGCACATATGATGCTACCCAACCACCCCAAAAAATCAACACTCCCTCTCAGTGAGGAATGTTCTCTAGAAATACACTTCATCCTGAAGTACTGCTCTGATCTTTGGTGTTGATCTCTGCACTGATGCTTGGCCTGCTACCCTTCATCACTACACTGATGTTGCTCTTTTTACTACTACCAATGACTCTGCCACCGTCACTTCCACATTCGTATTGCAAATCCCTCTCAGATTGTTGCATCATGCTGCCAACTGATGCACTATAACTCAGTTGCTGAGAGTAAGAAATTGAAGAACCATCACCCAATATTTTCCATACAAGTCATTTGGGTTTCATTTCATCATTGAAGCTCGATAAGTTATTGCTCTACGTTATCCTCCGGAGGCTACTGCACTGCTACAACATTGCATTGCATAAGAATACCTCCTCTCCACTGCCTCTACATTGTTTCCCTCTACACTACTGTTGCATATGCACTACATTGCTCCCTCTCCAGTGTATCATCCTTTTCTTTTGCTTCATCCATGATATATGCACCCACTACTCCACTTTCCCTGCTACCGTCTTAAGGCTCTCATAGCTCATATGCGATACAAGGGTTGGGCTACTCAACAATCTCGCCCCCACTATGTAGATACTGTACACATAAATATTGCCCCACTTTTGTGGTTCATGAGTGCTCACAGATATGTCATCATCGGAGCCATTGTCTGCTACAACAACCTTGGAACTAGAAGCTTTTGTTTCCTTCTTCCTTTGAGGAAATTTTTTGGCAAAGTGTTCAAGTTCACCACATTGGAAACATTTGATATTTGACAGATCATGCTTGTTTTTCCCATGTTTATTCTTTGATGTTAGGGTTGCATCTTCCTCTTCCTCCTTATTCACTCTTCTCGAGTCGGTACTGGTCTGCCTCTTGGTAAATCAGCGGATCTCCTCTTTTCTCAGCAGATAGGAAGATGCACTTTGCCCAAAGAATTTGGAAAAATGTTTCCCAATCCTCTATGACAGCATTGAGAGAAGTCCTTGCCATAACATCATCATCCACCTTGAACCCCATGCTAGTCAGCTGATCCCGAATAAACTACAACCTAAATAGAAAAGGATCAATTTCCTCTCCCTTGGACATCATGAATAACCTCAGCTGTTTCTCTAGAAGCATCTTCCTCTGGACGAACTTACCTTGATACAATGTGGTTAAAGCTTCCCACATCTCATGAGTCATTGACTTCTCATCTATGTGTGGTACCACATGATCTTCAACCTTTTCCATGATGAAGCGCATGGCATTTTCCACTGCTTCATTATGCTCTTGCAGGAGTTTCACATCGGTTGGTGTAGCCAAGACTTGCTCTACATGCTCCCTCAACTCGTATGCCTCCAAGACTACCAGGATTCTAGCCTTCTAGATAACAAAGTTGGACTGGCTGTCAAACCTATTCTAATCATGAAGTCCACGTGGTGCCATCTGCTGAGAAATTTTTCAAAGCAGATTAACCTCTTTATGCTAGAGATTTATATATAGGGTCCTTGGCAAGAAAGGCACCCTCTGCTCCTTCTGAAAACTGATTTATGTAGTGTTCCAAATCTGGAATTCTTTGCTCCATTGGGAATATCTTAAGATATTCCAAAATTCCTTCTATAGAAAGACCACAAGTCCATTCTAGAGATTGAATGTTGGGGCATTTACCGGATATGTCACCTTCACAAGGAAGTGTGAGATCCAGAAGCTAGTTGGCCCTTCACAGACTTTGTCTATGGATATGCAATATTTCCACTTTGGGAATTTCTGCTATAGGGTCCTTGAGGACGTTGTATAAGGAATTCACTACATAAATAAGGAAAACAACTGCTAGGATGCCCTATAACATCTCTAATAAAATTCCCTTGCAGAAAATGAGCTCAAAGTAATAACTCTAGATGGGTTATAAAAATCTCCCCAATCTAGGTCTCTAAAACAATGCTCAATGAGAGAGCTTACATCAATATATGAACATAGCCATGAAACTCTACAAATATGAATACATCATAAGATGGAAATATATGCATCCAATGTTATATGATTATATCAGCAATAATATACAAGAAATAGTTGAGGGACAAGCCACTCAAGCTTTAAGAGCCAACCTCAAATGAATGAACAATAAAATACATGAGTTGCTGCAACTCCACAAAATGCTGGAGAACAGTGACTGCACTGTGTATATGAAGGTAAAAACTGTTGAATATACATGAAATACAAATGTGGCTGTATGATACAAATAAATAGCCCAATAACAAAGGAATTGGCTGAAATACTAGATTTCTAGACAATCTATGAGAGATTGCTAGAAATGCGAGAGAATACCAAAATGTGACAACTAGGTTGACACTGCAACTAGAAAAAAATGAGAATGAGGCTATGGCTGATCTGAAATATGATTTCCCTCCTTTTATAATGTATCCAAGAAAAGGGCTGATCCTTTTGACTCAAAAACACTCCTCCTTTGAAGCTCAAGAACCCCTCTCTCACTGCCTCCTTTGAAATAACACAGTTTCCTCCATGGACTGCGCAATGGGAGATGATGGAATGTTGGACCTATGCCAAATATCTGTAATAAAGCCCAGGAATCCTCTTTTCAGTTTCTCCAATGAATAGACCACTCCTCCACTAAAGAAAACAAGCAAGAATGACTCCATGAGTTCCTCCTTTGCTGCCCCCAGCAACACAACGTCCTCTCTGCTGTAGAGATAACACTGTAGATGATGGTTGTAGCTATGGCCAATTCCATATTGATGAAAATGTAGATCAATCCTCATCCTTCTTTGAGGAAGAGTAAGGTATTCCTGACCAGGAACACCCTAGTGCCCAAGGGCACCATCACCCTGCTAAACAACCCGGGGATGGAAGCCTCTGCAGACCCTATTCAAAATTATATATCAAAACATGATCCTAATGGGTTGCTATCTCCTCCTTATAAAGAAAGGGAACTCTTCTCCATCATGGTCCACCAATTAGGGTTTCCACCCTCATGTGAGTTTCTTCCCTCTAAATCTGTGTAGCTTCTCTAGGAAGCCTCTCCTCCTTGGGAAACGCTATTGACTTTAGTCAAAGGTGACTAAATCAAGTGATCCAATTTCCATTCACACCCTTAGGTGTTTATATCAGCTACTTTATTCTTCTCCTTTTCACACAAGGAGTGTTATTTCTTCATCAAAAGAGGGTTAAGGTGTCTCCTCACCCATTTTATTAAACAAAAATAAAATGTGCAACTATAATGTTCCTTTTAACTTGAGGCTAAAAATTGGGAAAATTACAGTCCTCCCCTCCCACATGTTGCTTGTCCTCAAGAAACTGCATAGAGAGAACAAAATTCCTCCTCCTTCTCTTGTGGCCTCCTCATCAACAAGCTCTACCACTGCTCAAAAGATGCTGCAATAAACCTGTCCTCCAATGCTCTCTCCCAAGTATGCAAGCTGAAATGATGCTCCTCATAGAGAGATAGAAGGTGTAGTGAAATCCTTCTTGCTATGCTATGGCCTCCTTAAGGTAGGAGTGATGATATGCATGGGAAAATTTTGCTCCCAATGATTATCCTCTCATCCATGCTATCATCCAAATGAAGATCTCACCCCTGATTTCTGCAATGTATTGGTGCTGAATGCAGAGTTGTTTTAGTTTCCCATGATGGCCCTCTCTCCATTTTAAGTGTTCATGGGGCTGCCTCTATCCTTGGGCTGAAATGGTATGGCCTCCAAGAATTTCCCAAGCTACCCCATCAAGAAAATCATCTATGAAATGCCTCCTAAAATTCTCCAAGTGGTTCCTCCCACAAGAAGAGACAAGTAGCAATGTGGCAATCATGGTTTTCCCATGGTGTCTCCTGCAAGATAAAACATATAAAATGGGAAGAATAATGCTCCCAATGGGCTGTACATAAAATACTCTCCAAAAAATTCTCCTCATAAGTGTACAAATATCAGAAATACAATGGAGCAGTATGCAATAAAAACAAGTTGTCATAGGAGAAACAGAGACTGGTTCATAGTTCCACTCATGGAACCTGCGTAGTGTCTCTTGGCCTACCTCAAAATCACAAATAAAAATTGCTTTACTAGCCACTTGTTTGCTGCCACAAACTCCTCACAAGATGGAAATACAAATTGGTGCCAATGGTGCACACCAAGGAATATGTGGCTTCCCCCACAAACCATCATAAAAATAGCCAAAATCAAGGCTACAAGTAGCTGCAAGTACATCACATCAAATGAAAAAAGGGATAATCCTTCTTGGGATAATGTTCTGCTCATATGAAGTAAAGAGGTACAAAATATAATGGGAAATTATACCTTCTCTACCATGTACTTGAGACCTTGAGCTGAAATGTCTCATCTAAATGCTCTCCCTCTCCTCCAATGAGTAATGGAATGGTTGTGCCAACCTCTCCAAAAAAAATCTGGGCTATGCATCTATCCATATGTTGATGTAGATCATACTGAATGCCCTCCCAAATGAACTCCTCTAGCAAAGCAGAATATGCATCCAAGTACATAGCTAGGAAGTCCTCATGTGTTTCATGCAATAGTTTCTCCTTGAGACTAGAAGCCCTAGTCAAGAAGAGTTTTCCATGATGATAGATGATCATATCATCCACTAAGTATCTGCTATCTCCATTAGGGCCATCCAAGATCATGCATGCAACTAGATCCTTGGAGTACTCCCCCCAAATATGGGATCTCCGTTCTGGATTTTTCCTTCTCATAGACAGCGTTGGTGTTCTGCAATATGGTGCTCCCTCATGCTGCTGCCTGCTAATTTGACATCCCCCATGCCAAAGTCATCCTCCAAGTTTCTACCATGCCCATCATGCATCTTCTCATGCTCAAATAGAAATGATGATCTCTGAAAATGAGCCTCCCATGAGAGACTATCACCTCCAAAGAATCTCCCGATCCTGGTCAATGTAAGTATGAGTGGCCTCCATCTACTCCAATGCATGAAAAATTACTTCCTTAAGGAAGTAGCCTCTCTCTCACCAAAATATGGAGCATTCATCCTGCATCATGAAGATGCTATCCCCCATCCATGCAGAAAACTCTATCAGCACAGTAAAACTGATGAGAATGGGTGGTATTGAAAATGAGAGAGTGTATCCCTCCTCCTTGTGCTTATCCCAACTCTCTACGCTGTGTTGGATTCCTCTAATGTCTCCACCTCTCCGGAATCCAAGAGTGGTGAACCAAATGATATGATGCCTCTCATCATCTCTAGATCATGTGGCCTCCCAAGTGGAATGGCTCCAAAAAGTGAGACATCAAGATAGGAAGTGGACTGTATATATGAGGGGAATGAAAGGTCCCTCTCTCTATGTGCAGTGCAGTCTCTTTCCTTTGTGTAGAAAATATCTAAAATAGATAAGGGTGGATATATATCATCCTTTCATGATGATCCTTATGCTCTTCTTCTTCCATCTCACAATCCCCAACAAATGCTACATATGGCTCCAGAATTGTTTCTTGGTACCCACATGTAAAAATATTTGGAACTCCTTGCAAAGACATAAGTGCTCCTCTAGTGGAAGCAATGGCTCCCCTTTCACCTTCATGTGGTGGTGGATCTCCTCCTGATGTGATAGTGTTGTTGGTTCTTCCCAATGTATGCAAAGTGTTTTTGTTTATGACACAATGAGTTTCACCAAGTTTCTCCATCAAACCCTTAGTGAATGCTGTTGAAAATGCAGCAAGATGATGGAACTTAGTGAAATGAAGTTGCCTTCACTAAGTGGGCCCGCAGGCAAATTCTGGCGCAAAGTCTATTTTAAGACTATGTCTATTTTTAGACATATGGAGCATGGTCCAGGGGTTGCAGTATGTTATTCTTGGAGTATTGGTCATGTTGGTAAAAATAGATGGACCTCTATTTTTGGACCTATAGGTCGAAGTCTATTTTTAGACTGCCTATCCTAAAAATAGGAAAGTCAAATATTATTTACCCTTAATAATATTTGGACTCTAAACTTCAGTTTACTCTCTTGGAGCACTTCAGTTCGAGCTACAGAAGTGGCTCATGCATCTGACAGAGGAATTACGCTATTCCTAAGGTTTTGGTGAGCACATGCATGGTTGACTTCAGTTAGGACTTCAGTGGCAGAAGTTTGGTGGAGTTAATGAGACAGCTAGTGGAGTTGTGTTCGGTTTAACTTAGTTGAACTAGTTGAGATTAGTTTAACTAGCTAATCAACTAGTAATGAGTAGAGTGAATTAAATATTATTTAATTCATTAATTAGTAACTCATTATTCAACTCAAGAACACATCAGTTCACTACAGTGCATGATCAGTTTAGTGGAGACCAGTGAAAGAGGTAGATGAAAGGGTGGAGTTAGCTATCAGTGGCGACATCAGTTGTGCATGAGATTTGCACCACACTTGGAGGAATTTCCCATGATGATTGTGCTATCAAGCCAAGGAGATTCGAACCTTGGATATCTATTTAGACAGGCCTGGATTGCGCAATAGAGGCAAGGCAATTGGCGGTGAGTTTTGAACCAGTAACCTGTTCAAAACTGAGCTAGTTTGTGTGTAACTTTATGAGAAAGTACTGAGTACTTGTGAGGAGTATTGTATTGATTTTGTTACATGATTTCTCCATTATAATATACACAATAGCTGCGGGGTTTTCAGCTATAAGCTTTCCCCATACATACTGTGTTAATGTGTATGATGATTTGATGTGTTATCGCTTGATTTTATTTCCGCATGTTTGATGATCTGAGTGGAAGAGATTATGTGTTGCATATAAATTCGAATTGTATGTGATCGGGATAGTCTCGGTGGATAATTGATCATTATTCAACAAATTTCTACATGGTATCAGAGCTATTGAAGTTTAGATTGATCATCACAGTGATTACAAACTTATTTCGGTAGACAGAGTCTGCATGCGGGCCAGGTAGCCTCCGGATTCATCTTTCTTCGGAAAGTGAAAGGTCTGGTAAACGCCCCTTTCAGTCAATCTCTGTGCTAGAAATAATTTGTTCTCACAGATCTAGAGAGGTTGAGCTTTGAGGTGGAATTCGAAATTTTGCAGCAGTTTTGTTTTCTTGGTGCCAGTGTTGAAAATGTCTTTCAACGGTTTGCGACTCGAATATGCTCTTGAAGGCAGTTCGAATTATGTTGCATGGAAGGATCGCATGGAGGCAGTATTAGAAGATAATGGTCTGAAGGAGTTCGTAGATACGGATGTCCAAAAGCCCACTGATCCTGCTGAAGTTGAAGCCTGGCAAAAGAAGATGGCGAACTGTCGAAGGATCCTGTTGGAGGGCATCAAGGATCATATTGAATCCAGCCTGCATGGAAAGGCTTCTCCATATTTAATGTGGAAAGATTTGACGGATCTATTCTAGAGTAAGAGCGACCAAAGGAAGCTGGCGCTCAAAGATAAGCTCAGAAACATCAATATGGAGAAAGGCGACAGTATTTCCAAATACCTCACGAAGTTCACTCAATGCAGAGATGAGCTGGGAAGTGTGGGGGTGACTGTCGAAGACGAGGACATGGTAGACCTGGCTCTCCTTGGTCTTCCGAAGGCTTGGCACTCATATCAAGATAGTGTCAATGATCGGGAGAAGCTGCCAGGATGGGAGTGCCTTTGGGCGGATCTCATGCAAGAGGAGATAAGGAGGACTACTCGAGATGGATCTTCATCAAAGGGAGCTGATGCAGAAAATTGCGCTTTGGTTGCCAAAGAAAATAAGGGGAAGGGTAAGAAAACCTCTCATTCCGGTACAAAGGGCAAGAAGCAGGATATGGCGAAAGTGAAGTGTTTTCACTGCCATGATCACGGACATTATGCTACCAATTGTCCAAAGAAGAAGAAAAACAAGCAAGTGGGAAGATCTGCAGATGGAGAAGCTTTGGCTTCACAGTTCGAGCTTGAATTTTTACTGATCGCATGCTTGGTCTCAAGTGTGATGGGATTGGTGTGGTTCTTGGACAGCGGTGCATCATTTCATATGACGGGAGATCAGGATTTGTTCTCATATCTGGAGGACAAAGATTTGGGTGTGCACATCGAGATGGGCGATGATGGTAGATATAGTGCGACTAGTATCGGTACCATATCCTTTCAGAGGGAGTCTGGTAAACCCTTTGTATTGAAGGATGTCATGCATGTACCTGGATTGAAGAAGAACTTGATCTCTGTGGCGATGTTGGAGGATAAGGGGTATGATGTGGTCTTCAGCGAAGGAAAAGCCTTCCTGCGCAGTAAGACTACTAGAGAGACCCGAAAGATAGGGGTTCGAACCAAGAACCTTTATCAGTTGCAGGTAGATGGCTGCGCAGCTATGGCATGCAAGGCGGGAGAAGTGGTGAGCCGGGATGATGAGGGCGAGCTGTGGCACAGGAGATTGGGCCACCTTCACCATGGAGCTTTGAAGATTCTGCAGCAGATTTCTACTGGGCTTCCTAAGGGCACCCTTGCACAGTCAGATCAGTGCAAGGGGTGTACTTTAGGGAGGTATGTGAAAGCCACCTTTCACGAGAAGGATAGTCGCGCCACGACGATCCTTGAGAGAGTTCACATAGACGTGTGTGGTCCTTTCTCAGTTGCTTCGACAGCAAAGCACAAGTATTATGTGATCTTTGTTGATGATTTCTCTCGAAAGTGCTGGATCTTCTTCATGCAGAAGAAGAGCGATACATTCGCGAAGTTTTGTGAGTTTAAAGCACTGGTCGAGAAGGAGTCGGGGAGGAAGGTGATTGCTCTAAGGAGTGATAACGGTGGTGAATTCATCTCCGCTGAATTCAAGGAGTTCTGCAGCGTAGAAGGGATTCGGAGAGAGCTCATCGCACCCCATAACCCACAGCAGAATGGGGTGGCTGAGCGGAAGAACAGAACGATCGTGGGTGCTGCACGGGCGATGTTGCATGATCAGGGCCTACCCCTTCACTTGTGGGATGAGGCATGCAATACAGCAGTGTATGTGCAGAACCGTTGTCCTCACAAGGTTCTTGGCATGAGTACACCGGAGGAGGCTTATTCTAGCAAGAGGCCTGATATTTCCCATTTGCGGATTTTTGGTTCTCCTGTCTACATGCATGTGACGAAGGATGCGAGAAGGAAGCTGGATCCAACTGCTGAGGTTGGAATATTTGTGGGGTACACCGATACACCTCACAACTACCGAGTATATTTGTCAGACAGTCGAAAGACTGTTGTGCGACGGGATATAAAATTTCAGAAGGAGAAAGCCATGCAGTGTTCGCTTGAGAGGGAGCTACACTTGCATGCAGATGAGGAGCTGTTAGTTCCTAAGGAGGAGCTTCCGGATGTGGATCAGCCACAAGAGGAGGTTCAGGAGGTGGAAGAAACCACCCATGCAGCACCAACCATCAGAGGGCACATGCGCACTACAGAAGCTGAGCGACTGGCTCGAGATGCAGAGAAGGTTGTAGGACCACCTACAGCATAGCACAGACAGAGGCAGTCACCGGATCGGTACACTGGATACATGGCTCTTGTGAGTCAATGTGTCGTGACGGAGCCATCCTCTTTTGAGGAAGCTGTGGAGGAACCCGCATGGGTTGATGCCATGATCGAAGAATATGATTTGATCATCAGGAACAGTGCATGGGATATTGTCCCAAGATCGGAGGGGAAATCAGTGGTGGGTTCACGATGGATCTACAAAGTGAAGCAGGCGGCTGATGGGAGTGTGGAGAAGTACAAGGCGAGATTTGTCGCCCGTGGCTTCTCACATATCGAGGGGATCGATTATGAGGAGACTTTTGCACCTGTCGTAAGGTACTCTTCCATACGGACGATCCTTTCTCTCTCAGCGTAGATGGGATGGCACATCCATCAAATGGATGTGAAGACTGCATTCCTCAATAGAGTCATTGAGGAGGAGGTGTACATAGAGTAGCCTGAAGGTTTCGAGATCTTCAGCAGTGAGTCGCATGTGTGCCGAATCAAGAGAGCACTGTATGGGCTGAAGCAAGCACCTCGTGCTTGGTACACTCGGATAGATAGATACTTCACCGAGCTTGGATTCTCCAAGAGTGAGGCGGATCCTAACCTGTACCAGATTGTGGTGGAGGGGAAGCTGTTGATCATCGTACTGTATGTAGATGATCTGATTTTGACTGGCGATGAGCAGTTGATATTTTCATGCAAGGAGGATCTTGCACGAGAGTTTGAGATGAAGGACTTGGGCATCCTTCGTTATTTCGGGGATTGGGATACTTGCGTGCAATCTGGAGACTCGTTTGTTTCTCAGGCAAGCATGCCCTGGGAGATTCGAGAGGTTCCGTTATGCAAGGCCGCAAGCTTGTTGACACTCCTCTTCCTGGTGGTTGGAGGAAGGAGGATGCTACTTCAGCGGAGGTAGTGGATGCCACTGTTTATCGACAGTTGGTGGGGTCGCTTATGTATCTGGTCAATACACGACCCGATATATGCTATGCTGTTAACTAGCTTTCGCAAGCTATGGTTAAGCCTACCAAGCTCTTTTGGAAGGCAGGCAAGCATGTATTGCGCTATATCAGAGGCACATCGGGATATGGTTCATGGTACAGACAGGAGGATCAGTTGAGGCAGCATGGCTTCACATATTGGTATCATCATATCAGAGATTGTGTTCAGCGGAGAATCATGATGCTTTCATATGTTCCCACGGAGGATCAGGATGCCGACATCCTGACGAAGGCGCTCACCAGGAGCAAGTTCGAATTCAACAGAGGTAGGATAGGGGTTGCAGATAATCCATATCTTGCTAATAGGGAGTGTTGAAAATGCAGCAAGATGATGGAGCTTAGTGAAATGAAGTCGCCTTCACTAAGTGGGCCCGCAGGCAAATTCTAGCGCAAAGTCTATTTTTAGACATATGGAGCATGGTCCAGGGGTTGCAGTATGTTATTCTTGGAGTATTGGTCATGTTGGTAAAAATATATGGACCTCTATTTTTCGACCTATAGGTCGATGTCTATTTTTAGACTGCCTATCCTAAAAGTAGGGAAGTCAAATATTATTTACCCTTAATAATATTTGGACTATAAACTTCAGTTTACTCTCTTGGAGCACTTCAGTTCGAGCCTTGGAAGTGGCTCATGCATCTGACAGAGGAATTACGTTATTCCTAAGGGTTTGGTGAGCTCATGCATGGTTGACTTCAGTTAGGACTTCAGTGGCAGAAGTTTGGTGGAGTTAATGAGACAGATGGTGGAGTTGTGTTCGGTTTAACTTAGTTGAACTAGTTGAGATTAGCTTAACTAGCTAATCAACTAGTAATGAGTGGAGTGAATTAAATATTATTTAATTCATTAATTAGTAACTCATTATTCAACTCAAGAACACATCAGTTCACTACAGTGCATGGACAGTTCAGTGGAGACCAGTGAAAGAGGTAGATGAAAGGGTTGAGTTAGGTATCAGTGGCGACATCAGTTGTGCATGAGATTTGCACCACACTTGGAGGAATTTCCCATGATGATTGCACTGTCAAGCCAAGGAGATTCAAACCTTGGATCTCTATTTAGACAGGCCATGATTTTGCAATAGAGGCAAGGCAATTGGTGGTGAGTTTTGAACTAGTGACTTGTTCAAAACCAAGCTAGTTTGTGTGTAACTTTATGAGAAAGTACTGAGTACTTGTGAGGAGTATTGTACTGATTTTGTTACATTATTTCTCCATTATAATATACACAATAGCTACGGGGTTTTCAGCTATAAGCTTTCCCCATACATACTGTGTTAATGTGTATGATGATTTGATGTGCTATCGCTTGTTTTATTTCCGCATGTGTGATGATTTGAGTGGAAGAGATTATGTGTTGCATATGAATTCGAATTGATATGTGATCAGGATAGTCTCGGTGGATAATTAATCATTATTCAGAAAATTTCTACAAATGCATCACATGCTTTTGCATTTGCATGACAATGAAAAATGGAACCTTCAAACCAATAATCATGGGCCATACCTTTGAGTTGCAGCGCTGCTCCTCCCATGGCCTCATTTCCTTCCTATCTTCCCCTTGCATGAAAGTGGAAAAAGGACTACACTGTGGATCTGCATGTGTGGCTGAATGCCCACACCCTTCATGAAAATAGCTAGGATTTTTCCCATCAACAAACCCTCTCAGAAAATCTTCCCACTCTTCCCTTTTTATCAAGATTTTCAATGATTTCTTCAAAAATCTAGAAAAGAAGAAGGGAAACCTCCTCTTCCGTCATTCCTTTTCCTTTGTTTTCTCTGAAAATCTCCTCCCCTTGGAGAGAAGCTCCTCTTGCTGATGGAATTAAATCTTGTGCACAGGTTGAGCCAAGATTGATGCTCTGATACCACTGTAATGTTCCAAATCTGGAATTCTCTGCTCCATCGGGAATATCTTAAGATTTTCCAAAATTCCTTCAATAGAAAGACCACAAGTCCATTCCATAGATTTATTTTTGGTTAATTTACCAGATATCTCAACTTCAAAAGGAAGTGTGAGATCCAGAAGCTAGCTGGCCCTTCACAGACTCTGTCTATGGATATGCAATATTTCCACTTCGGGAATTTCTGCTACAGGGTCCTTGAGGATGCTGTATAAGGAAGTCACTGCATAAATAAGGAAAACCAATATTGGGATGCCCTATAACATCTCTAATAAAACTCCCTTGCAGAAAATGAGTTCAAAGGAATAACTCTAGATGGGTTATACAGAACTCCCCAATCTAGGTCTCTAAAACAATGCTCAATGAGAGAGCTTACAACAATATATGAACATAACCATGAAAATATGAAAATCTGAATACATCATAAGAGGGAAATGTATGCAGCCAACATTATATGATTATATCAGCAATATTATACAAGAAATAGTTGAGGTACAAGCCACTCAAGCTTTAAGAGCCAACCTCCAATGAATGAACAATAAAATACATGAGTTGCTGCAACTCCACAAAATGTCGGAGAGCAGTGACTGCAGTGTGTATATGAAGGTAACAAATGTTAAATTTACATGAAATAAAAATGTGGCTGTAGGATACAAAGAAATAACCCAATAACAAAGGAATGGGTTGAAATACTAGATTTCTAGCCAATCTATGAGAGATTGCTAGAAATGTCGGAGAATACCAAAATGTGACAACTAGGTTGTCACTGCAACTGGAAAAAAATGAGAATGAGGCTGTGGCTGATCTGAAATATGATTTCCCTCCTTTGATAATGTATCCAAGAAAAGGGCTGATCCCTTTGACTAAAAAAAACTCCTCCTTTGAAGCTCAAGAACCCCTCTCTCACTGCCTCCTCTGAAATAATGCATTTTCCTCCATGGACTGCATAGTGGGAGATGATGGAATGTTGGCCCTATGCCAAAGATCTGAAATAAAGCCCGATAATCCTCCTTGTAGCTTCTCCAATGAATATACCACTCCTCCACTAAAGAAAACAAGCAAGAATGACTCCATGAGTTCCTCCTTTGCTGCCCCCAGCAACACAATGTCCTCTTTGCTACAGAGCTAACGCTGTAGATTATGGTTGTAGCTGTGGCCAATGCTAGATTGAGGAACATGCAGCTCAATACTCATCCTTCCTTGAGTAAGAGGAAGGGATTCCCGACCGGGAACACCCTAGTGCCCGAGGGCACCATCACCCTGCTAAACAGCCTAGGGATGCAAGCCTCTGTAGACCCTATTCAAAATTCTATATGAAAACATGATCCAAATGGCTACTATCTCCTCCTCATAAATAAAGGGAACTCTTCTCCACCATGGTCCCACCAATTAGGGTTACCACCCTCATGTGAGTGTCTTCCCTCCAAAACTACACAACTTCTTTAGGAAGCCTGTCCTCCTTGGGCAGCGCTGTTGACTTTAGTCAAAGGTGACTAAATCAAGTGATTCGAGTTCCATTCACAGCCATAGGTTTTTATATCAGTTGCTTTATTCTTCTCCTTTTCACACAAGGAGTGTTATTTCTTCATCAAAAGAGGGTTAAGGTGTCTCCTCAGCCATTTTATTAAAATAAAATAAAATGTGCAACTATAATGTTCCTTTTAGCTTGAGGCTAAAAATTGGGAACATTACAATTTCCTCCTTGGAAATATTCTAAATACAAAAAATCAGCTCACTTCAATCACCCTACAACTGATCTTCAGATTTCTTTGGAAATGAAATCTAATGAGAAGTTGTTCTCCTCCTTCTATTTTTCTTCTTAGCTTAGTCTTAATTCTACACTGGAAAAAACTTCACCCCACCAAAAAATATTGTAGATCTACAACTTAGCTTCCAGTTTATGACACTCTGCATAACAATCAAATTCTATACTACACCACCTTAGCTGGCCTTTGTGTGAGCAGACTGGCTCAACACAATGACTATGCAATGCAGGCTACTCATTTGTCCCTCTAGAAGGAACTGAGTTGCCTCTGTGTCACTCAGCTAGGACTACATTAGCCCCTACATGGCTCTTACTGTCTCTGCATCCTTCTGATGCTATGCTGCCCTCTCTGGTTTATCCCTCTCTGGTTTATTTGCTGCTTCTGCAACAAATTTTTTCAACCTTCTTGCTAGAGATCTAGCTAGATCTGCAATCACTCTGATACCATGTGAAATTTTCTGAATTTACTCAACAGAAACCCTTAGTGTTAAATCTTGATTTACTTCTCCTACTTACATAAGTTATTAATATAAAAAATTCAGCATTAACATCAAAGTAAATACAATTAATAGTCTACACATACATATCTAAATTGAATAACATGCGCATAGACAAAGTGACACACAAGGATTTTCTGGAAAAATGTCCCTGGAAAAACCCAATGCAGGAAAATCAATGTTGCTGGCTTCTGAAGGGTTTTTATTATTTTTCAGATTCTAAGTACAACAAATCTGGGCACCAAACTGGTTTACCCGATAGAGAAATAAAAACAACAGCAATACCTGTATCCTGGAGAGAGAAAATTTGATTGATTCACACCCTCAAAAGGGATTTATAGAACTCATCCCCTTTCCGGCCTCTAGAAACCCCGGTGCTCCTCTAAAGCCCTCTGTGTCAGCCTCTGCGCTGCTCAAGAAGGTCCTACGTCACCCTAGAAGGGGTTATGCTTCCCCTGTGCTGCCTTAACTAGGTCTGTGTCAGCTCTGTGTGGCTCCTGTAGCCTCTGCATTGCCCCTATCGGGCTCTTGGCTGGCTTGCATAACTACTGCCTCTGCACTACTCTGGATTTATCCTTCTCTACCCTCATTGTACTCTTGGCCTAGGACTAGACCACCCCCCTCACCAATACTGCCCCTCGCTACAGCTAAAACACTTCTAAAATTCTTAGCAAAACACACCCTATAATTTCAACTTAGCTTCAGTTCTCTGCCAATGTGTGTCTTCTCCAACTGACCTTAAGCCTTCTTCTTATACTTTTCTCATTGGAAAACCAATGGTCGCGATCTAATCTCTAATCAATGGCTAATATTAGAAGCTGCTTGATCAACTTCACTTAAGTCATTCTCATCACATGTTTAATTTAATTCACTTTAATCTTTTAATTTTCCTAAGTTAGACTTAGGGTCATTAATTAAAAATATTAATTAATTAAATATCTCTTAAACCTGATGGAATTTATTCAAACACTTTCTGGGTCTTGGATATCTCATGTAATCCAACTCCTCCACAACATTTGGGAGCTAGAGCACATCTGATGCTACCATAACACCCAAAAATCTCAACACTTGGTGACCTTGCTCCACATTTTAGACCACAAACATCTAGTCTAGGGGTATCCCTAAGGTCTATCTAGCTAAATTTTTTAGATGTGGAAGCAATTTTCAGCTATGATTGATTAAGAATGAGATTGATAAAAAAATCATATTGCCATAAGTGTGAAATAAAATATGAAGTGTTATATGAATAAAAAGTGTAACACAAGTTTCCCCATTGAAATGTGGATTACCATTAACCATGAAATTGTGTTAAAATGATGGAAATGATTATGTTATGACAGTATTTGATGACCACAATTAGTACATCAAACACAAATTGTTGTAACAATATCTCAAAGAATATAACACCGAGGAGTTGTTGCCATGTGTTGCTAAACCAGTCATTTCATTCCACAAGTGGCAAAAATGAACATTCACATCAACTATCCAAAATGTAACTTGAAATCGCAAGTGTGAAGCCTGTCCCATTAAGAATAAACAACAGTTTGATTTCAAGCTAATATGAGAAACTTAAATGTGATTTAAAATAAAAAATAAAAAATAAAAAATTTACTAACTTAATATGGGGTAGGTTACAGGAAAGTAGTGTTTTTCAAGGGTGTTTGATTGTGACTGCACATAATTGCAAATGAAGGGTTCCATACTTAAAATTGTTTTTTACATTCTAAACCTAAAAGATATTTATTCTCACATGTAATATTTTTTATATTATTTTATTTAACTTGTTGTTTTTCATATTCTATATATTTATCCTATACAAAATTTAATTTTTCATTATGTTTGTAATTGCAAGTTCAGACTTGGGGTAATGGACAATATAAAAGATACTTCATATGGAAGAAAAAAATAGACTATTGAAATTCAGGTGGATCAAAATATGGCACCATTACATAAGAAAAATAGCCCTAAAATATGGGGTGTAAGTGATAATGAAAATAAAAAAATGAGAGGGGGAAAATGTTGACATGTGGGAAAAGGGAGAGTTATTCCCAATATATCCTACCACAAATTCTCACCCGGACTTTAAAAGTGTAATGGGGATGGTCAAGTTTTTGTGTAATGGAAATAATGGGTTGCCTGGATATTATGAAAACTTAAAGGGAAGTTGTAAATATCTTGAGGATAAAGTGGAAAACCTAATCAAAACAATCTATCATTTGGAATACCAAAACTACAAGTTGGTTGAAAACATTAATCAAATTCAGAACTTGAATTTGGTTGCAAATAATCACAATATGAGTTTACGAAAAACCATCTTTATAAAAAATCAGAGTCTTATGAACAACTTTGTAGAAAATAAAAGATTGGGTGAAGAGGGAAAAATGAACCTTGAATAAAATAAAATATTTGTCAAAGAGAGACAATATTTTAGTAAAGCGATTAACAGTTTAAAAACTTAAGGTTATTAGTTTAATAAGGTATTTGAAATTACTCAAGAAAAAACCATTTGGAGGAAGGTATAGAATTTAAAAATCTAGTATCACTTCTTCTTTGGAATCCATAGGGTGTGCTATGAAAAAGAGAGTATATTCTATAAAATCTCTCAGGAAGCCAAACAAGAGAGCTAAAATCCTGGAGGGGGAAAACATGTCTTATATATTGAAGTCCATGTTCAAGAAAGATGAGATAATATCCATGACTGGACAACCACATTTTGATTCCCTTAGAATATTTCTTGTTGATCAAGTGATAAATCAACTATCGGAGTGCCTGAATGTAGAGAGAGTCCAAAGTGTTTGCGATGATATATGGATTAGTAGACAGGGTTATAAAACACTTTTTAAATGCTTACAAGAAGGATTGATAAATGTTGGAATCACTAAAGTTGTCATTTCTCAACCTTTTCATATAAAAATTGCTCGTGCAAGAAGTAATGAAAAAATTGTTGATCTTCTGGGTGATATGTATCATATAGAAGCAAAGAAAGAGATAAAACAAAAGGGTGGGAAGAAAAATATTAAGAATGAAATTGTGATTATAAATTCAAAGAACAACATATGGTTAGATCTAGAGAAAATATTACAAGCTATGGTGAAATTTTATGATATTTATGTGGAGGAAGCACATGGAAAATTTATTTTTTTTGTCAAATTGGATGAGATGGAGCTCATTAATAGTTATAAATATCAAAGAGTTTCTATCACATTAATGAATAGGGCCATGGATTCTAATATTGAGGTAACCAATAAAAAATATTTTTCTACCCAATCTGAGAATCACATATGGTGGTTGGGATTGTTTCACATATCTAAGGAGCCTCATGAAACATTAAAATGGGTTTTTTAATCAAACTTTGATACCAAAAACAATTGCCTCACATAACATGGGAGAAAAACTAGTTTTTGATGGTTATGGATCATATGAAGTTGAATGGCATCTAGCAGCTGATTTTGAAAACATTAAAATGCATGTACAATATTGGCCATGGTGGTAATGCAAAGTGTTAAACATTAATTTTTCACCATCCCTGCAATCCCCATCTCTCCCATTGGAGGGCCATTTCTATGACGAATAAATAGTGTCATGCCTTGCAAATACCATCATTGCATCCCTTGCCATGAGGACAACTTTCTTTCTATTGATCATTTCCTGAGTAGACCCCTAAAAACACCTGTTTTTTCCTTGGTGTTGGTAGCCCGTTATGTCCTCACGCCAATGAGGAAAATTAACATTGAGCCCATGCCAGTTGGCGCTCTGTCCCAGTTAAGCACCCGTGCCAATCTGCTTATGGAATGTTTTTTTAAAAAGAGGCGAAGTTTCGATTACAACAACTTTGTGGACGAGTCATGAGGAGTGGTTTCGACTGAATAACCACGGACTTCGTCCCTTGGCATCTTGTTTCCACCTTATGGGGAACCTCCCAAGGGATAAGGCCTCCCTTCCACTATTGTAGGGATCCCAACCTCCTCCTCTCCTCTATAAATATAGCCATCTTCCATTGATGAAGGGGCTGAATGGTTGAGCCTTTGTAGTCTTGGTAGCCTGAATATAGCTGAATAAATTGTAAGGAGATTATCGTCAGACAAATGAAGAGAGAGAGACTTGTCCTTTTCCCGATGAGCTTTACCGAGACGTACTCCTCTATTGACCCATCGAATGAAGATCTAGTGTCAGAGCTCAGGTTGTATCTTTCTTTGTTTTGATTAATAATAAGCGACTTCGATTATGGTTCCACTCAGATGTTTATGATTTATGTTATGAGTTGTATCTTCTATGACTAATGCATAATTGCATGTATTAGGTTTTACGCTTGTTTATTTGTTGTTTCTTCTTGTACGTGCAGGTGTTCATTCACATCGAGTGGGAGAATTGTGATCTGCCAAAGCAAGGGATGGAAGTGCCATCTTCTCCACAAACGATAGTAGCGTAGGACTTAAGGTAGTCCTCTTGTCTCATCTTGGCCTTTTGCAATTAGGAACTTGCGTCTTATCATGACTCGGTTGTTGCTAGACCTGATCTAGGCTAGCAGGGATCGCCTTTGTCCACATAGGGGATTTACCTCTCCAACAAACTGGTGACTCCGCTGGGGAGACATTGATTGGAGTTTGTCTTGTCTTTTCAGTTGATTTTGGTCTTTGTTTGTTTGATAAGCTCTTTCGGTTTGCTTTTTTCAAGTGTAAAACCTCTGTTCAGCCCCAGAGGATCAGATCTGACCTCTACTTTTATGAAATTTTCATCTTTTCATGGTTGGCTTGATTGGCACGGTTTCCACCCTGACATTCGTGCCCATTGGCACACGTTTCCAGTTCATCACTCACGCCATCCCCTGTCTGGCGTGGATTATAGCCAGACAGTCGCGCCATTTCCTATAGGTGTTAGGGTTTTCCCTTGTTCGGAAGTTTTTTTTGGTTAGTACTTTGCTTCTGGGTTTGTTTTAGATTTTTCTTGAAGTGGTGAGTCTAGTATTGGTTGGGAGAAATTATTTGTTTTTTTCATTTTCAGGCGTTGGCGCTTGTTTTCAGTTAGCAACACATGCCAATTGGCCATTGGCATTAGTTGTCAGTGAGAAAGTCGCGCCAGTTAGCGCTAGTTTCACCCATAAAAGTCATGCCAATTTCAGGGTGTGTGAAAATTGAGATTTTTTTCCTAAATCTTTCACCAGTGTGTCTTTCCCTTCCAGTCTTTTCTCTATATGAGCATAGATTACATTTCTCATTGTTTAGTTGGAAATTTTTCTTTCTTGATTGCTTGATGTAAAAGGGAATGAATGCCTTGTTTTGATCTCATGCTTTGGAAGTCCTCTTTGTGTTTGACCTCATATGTCTTGTCACCTTTTGAGGAATTTCGTTACAAAGTGTTTTGAAACAATGATTGCATTCTTAGTGTCTGTTTGCATCCCTTTTGCCTTCATCCTTTCATTAAGGAGATTTGCATTCATTTAGTTTTCGTCTCAAAGTTTTCTTTTCGTTAAAATGAATTAGATTACATTGCATTGAAGAGTATTTTTTGAAATTTATCATTGAAATTAGATTACATTGTTTAATGATTGAAAGCTAAAAATCGCATTGAGTGCATTCTCTTTCATTAAAATCATGCGTTAAGTAGATTCTCATTTCATCAAAAAATGCATTGAGTGCATTCTTATCATTTCAAAATAAAAAGAGTATTTTGCATAGATTACATTGCATTATTCGCATCGTTGAATGTTTGAAATTACTTTTGGATAGTGAAAGTCATCTAGTTTGGAAAAGTTTCGTTTTTAGTGTTGTTGTTTGTTGCATCATTGTTTGAAACTCTTCCCTTAACTTGATAGCATTCATTGAATTAAAAGATTTCTTTTCTCATATAGCTGCATTTAGGAGATTTTCAGATGACATGTGGTAGGGCCTTGAAACTGAAACATAATTGAAGATCAACTCTAAAATTTATTCAATTTACCTTAAGGCAACATTGAAAAATTAACGAAATATCTAGAGGTCTAGGCTAGTGACGTGTTTTGGCGTCGTTAAACCTAGTAGCTGTTGTTCACCTCTTAGCTTTAGACAGTGCTAGTATGGACTTGTGCTCTCCGTAACATCGTGTATATAAAGGGAGACCCCACTAGGTTGTTATCCTTTATCTGTAGGAAGCTGAGTCTGCTGCCTTATACCCATGATACACCGGACACAACATTAGGGGAGATTTCCTACACGTACGTCAAGTCCTTGGTTGATTTCTCTTTCATTTTGAAACCAAGGTGTATATTGCAGTTCATGGATATCTGGTACACCCTTTGCCTAGATTACCAGAGTAGTCATTTCGATCTTTTCTGACTCATTAAATTTGAAAGATCATCAAGCACTTGTCCTTTCACGCTTGTTTCCAAGCTGAAAGCGATAGAGTCACCTTTTTCCTGTTTCTCAACTCTTAAAAGATGAAATGGTAGAGTTTTGTTTCAATGTTTTAAAAATTAAATGCCCATGAAATATTCCTGGTTAAAGTTAGTTTCCTTAGGGTGTTGTTCTGAGTTGTTTCTAATGGCAACTTTTCCAGAGTTCACCAACCAAGGAATCCCCTCCGATGGGAATCCTGGTCCTTTTCCTCCTTTTGGAAATGTTGGTGCTCCTTATATGGAAACATTGTCCCTTCCTGGGTTAACTGTTGGGTTGCCTGTTTGGTTGTTTTGAACCACTATGGTCCCAAATGTCCCGGCTACTGTTCAATCAGTTCCTCCACCTGAACAACATCATGTTGATTCCAAGGTGGACCTCTCCCCTTCTTTTCCTTTTTCTACGTCCTCCTCTTCTACTTCGCCTGGTGAAAGCCTGGATTCGAGTAACCAGGTGGCTAAGAAGAAGAAGAAGAAAACAAAGAATAAGAAGTTAGATAAAGGAGAGGCTAGCTCTGCGGCTATTGCGCCTAAGAAGTCTCCTCTTGATAAACCTTCCAACCCTCTGCGGAAAGTCAAATTCCCTTGCATGTTGTGCTAGGGAAACCATCTTCTTAGAGATTTCCCTAGCATTCCCAAGGTGCTCGAAGCATGGTCCAATGGTCACCCGTCATTTCCTGTGGCTTCCGGGAGTCAGGTTGGGGGCACGTCTTCAGCTTGTGCTAGTAAGGCTCCTAAGAAGCAAGGTAATATTACCAATCCCTATAATTTATGTGAAGGGAACCATGCCATTTAGCTTTGTCCATATATGGATGAAGCCAAGCAAGTTTTGGACAACTCGGCTGTTTCTGTGTCATGCCTTCCGGCTGGTTACCAACAGCTTTCTTTGAGTCCTCCACCAGCTGATCCTACGATTGGTCAAGAGTCATCCTTGGTCAATCCCACTCCCTCATAAATTCAAATTCAGGAATCCATTCCTGACCAACCATTGGTCATGGGATCGGTTGAACTGGCCTCGTTTGCGGTGCACCAGGTCTTTTCCTTGGAGAGTGGATCTCATACCCCTCATGTTCTTCTTGTCTCTTCAGATTCTTTGGACTTGGAGAAATATTCTCCTATCCCCATACCTCAAGAAGCCACTCCTTCGTCTCCCATGATGGAGGTCCTGGAGGATACTCCCCTTGACTCCGTGATGGAGGTCATGGAGGATGCTCCTTCTTCTTCCATTACACCAGGGGAAGACCATCTCGGTTCGATGGTAGCCCCTCCAAGTAGTTTGGTCGCTTCCTTTGATTGGAATCGATTTCTGGGATACCGCCTTCCGTCTTGTGTGCCTTTCAAGATAACAGTATAGGACTTTGGTCTGGTCGTACCCAGCACCATTATAGATGAAGGCACGTTTGTTAGTGTTCTATCCTCGACTACCTAGCAAGCATTTGGTTCACCACCGCTTGTGCCTATTACGCAGAATTTGTTGGCATTTAACAGAAGAACTAGTGAACCATTAGGGATCCTTCCAAGGTTACCTATCACGTTGGGAGGTAAAACCGTCCATATGGATGTGATGGTTGTTCCAAGCCCCTTGGATTTCAATCTGCTCTTGGGGTGCGATTACACCTATTCCATGAGAGCACTTGTCTCCTCCCTTTTTCATGTGATCTGTTTTCCACATGAAGGACGGATCGTGACCATTGATTAGCTTTCGTTCTTTGGTCCTGATGTGGCAGTTGGCCTGCCATCATCCCTTCCTAGTTTTTATCCACCCGTTTTATCTTCCCCACCACAGGTCAACTATGTGGCTACCTACCCTGTGCCTGTACTCAGTGATGATGCCATCGTGCATAGTGTGCTGGGGGCATTAGGTCCAAACTTCCAAGATGTTTTCCTTCCATCAAACATGGAACTCTTGGAAGCCATGACTTCTTATTCATCATGATAAGGTCTTCGGAGCAGAGTTCCTTGTCTTGTTTCAAGCTCCTTAAAAAATGAAACAAGCTGGTCAAAGGACAGTTCGTTTTTCTTATGTCAAGCTCCTTAAAAAATGAAACAAGGTCTTCAGAGCACAGTTCATTTTTCTTGTGTCAAGCTCCTTAAAAAATGAAACAAGGTCTTTAGAGCAGAGTTCCTTGTCTTGTGCCAAGCTCCTTCAACCATGAAACAAGGTGTATGAGGATAGTTCTTTTAATGTTTCAACCTCGTTAAAAAAATGAAACACGTTCCCATTCAATTCGAGTCTTTGCTTAGATCTCGTAAAATCCCAGTCGAGTCTTTCTCTTGATCTCGTAACTTGAACCTTCACTCCATCTGCCTTTCATATGGATTGAAGCTTGGGGGGCATGTACCTAAAATTGAGTCACCCTGCTGGGGGCATGCTTACTTTTTTCAAGCATAGTTTGTTTCCATTTCAAGCTTGTGTAAAAATTAAACCAGTTTCAAGCATAGTTTGTCTCCATTTCAAGCATGTGTAAAAATTAAATCGAGTTCAAGAATATTTTATCTTTGTTTCAAGATTGTGTAAAAATGAAACCAACTTCAAGCAGAGTTTCCTGATTTGAAGCTTGTGTAAAAATGAAACCATTCCCATTTTAACTCTCATGATTTCCATATTATTAGCCTGTTTTTGCCAGATGAGCCTTGGTTTTCTCACTCCATCGTCACTATCTGCTTGGCCGATCATATGCCTTCACTTGGTTGTTTTACCCGTTCCTGAGGAACCACTGTGATGTGGTCTTGTTAGCCAGCCTCTTAACCTTTATTTGTTTAGAGCAGTTCCACCATTAGCGGAACCAGTTGCTGACCTTTATACCACTTGTTCCTCTAGGAGGAGACATATTTAAGCTCTTTTCTGACTCCCTAAACGTGAAAATATTGTCGAGTCGCTTGTCATTTTGATCTCGTTAAAGTTGATACGAAATGACATCTACCCAGTATATGTTTACCCCTTTTTCAATCTGGGATAGATTATTTATGAAAAAGGAATACCCTAGACGATCGCGACTAGGAGGTTTTCTTAGACATAGTTTTCTACATTTTTAGATCTAAGGAACTATTTACGAAAAGGGACTGTTGGAGTTTAATTTTTCGCTGTCTTTTCAAACTCTCTAAACATGAAAATATGCCAAGTTCTCCCTTTTTTAGACTCGTTAAAACCTGATGACATTGGATTCTGTCATAATGATGATATTCGAGTTCCCCCTTCCTATGGCTCGTTAAATGTACTAGGATGGATTCGTCCGAAGGATGGACTTATATGAAAAGCATATGGTATCCTCTTCAAGCTTGTGTAAAAATAAAGAGGTAATCAATATAAATGGTGGGTAAAAATGGAACCAGTATCATCGTCGTGTTGGCAGTGTGTGGCTCTTGAACATGGCACTTGTCTGCATTCATGTCGGGTTGGGGAAATCTCATCTCACTCTCTATTTGCCTCCGTGGGTTTGGGTAATATTTTTTAACCCCTCATCTACTCTTTTCCTCGTCATCATGACCTCTGATCTTTTGATGTCAAATATTTCCAAATCCACTATCATGCCGCTGATATGTTCAAGAGAAGTTGACCTCTACAAGTTTCAACCTTCCTCTGATTCTCATCTGGTCCTGATTCACAAACATTATTTTCCTCTATCTCACGTCAATGATGTGGGAAACACTATGGCCCACATTTGATCAAGGTCACTTCCTATCGAATTCATCTCATTATCCAAGAAGTTGATCTAGAGACTCCCTTCCGGTACCTTGGAGCCTGCATGCCTCAAAGGCAGGTTCTTCGCATTCGACGCAAGGTTTTCATTATTGACCTTCGATTGAATGATTCTGTGGGTGTTTGACGCCAAATCACTGTTCACATTCTGTGGATTGTACCTATAGTACCTTGAGGGACATTATCATTATTGGTGGCTCCTCTCGCGTCTGTTAACAACTTTCATCATTGGCTGGTAATCAGACGATGTTCTTGCATGTTCAACTTCAGCTTACTTATTCACATGCTTGGAATTGTACTCTGTTCGGGTCTAGATGGACCGCAAGACCCTGGATTTTGTTTGTTAGAATCCAGGCTGCAGTTTTGTGGATTATTATGATTGGTTACATGAATCACTGATTGGATGGTTGCGACCATACCTGAGTCTATTTATCGATCCTTACTGGATGGCTGCGTCCATGCCTTGGATCTTGATTATTGCATACTCTGTTACGGATGGCTATGCCCATACCACATATAAATCATGTATTTGAGATATCAATTGTACCTATCTATGTAGGTTTTCCGATGGCAGTGTTTTCAGTTGGACACGTTCTTGTAAAGCATTTCACCTCTCTCTCTCTCTCTCTCTCAGGCCTCATGATTTAGGGGGCATCTGTTACACAGTAATTTTTCACCATTCATGCAATCCCCATCTCACCCATTGGAGGGTATTTTTTGTGATGAATAAGTAGTGTCATGCCTTGCAAATACCATCATTTCATCCCTTTCCATGAGGACAAATTTCCTTCTGCTGATCATTTCCTGAGCAGACCCCTAAAAACACCTGTTTTTCCTTGTCACTGGTAGCCTGTTATGTCCTCGTGCCAATGAGGAAAATTAACACTGAGCCCACACCAGTTGCTTCTATGTCCCAGTTAAGAACCCGCGCTAATCTGATTATGGAAAATTTTTAAAAAAAGAGGCGAAGTTTCGATTACAACAACTTCGTGGATGAGTCATGAGGAGTGGTTTCGACTGAATAACCACGACCTTCCTCCTTTGGCCTCTTGTTTCCACCTTATGGGGAACCTCCCAGGGGATAAGGCCTCCCTTCCACTATTGTAGGGATCCCAACCTCCTCCTCTCCTCTATAAATATAGCCATATTCCATTGATGAAGGGGCTGAATGGTTGAGCCTCAGTAGTCTTGGTAGCTTGAATAGAGCTGAATCAATTGTAAGGAGATTATTGTCAGACAGCCGAAGAGAGAGAGACTTGTCCTTTTCCTGACGAGCTTTACCGAGACGTCTCTATCGACCTGCTGAAGGAAGATCCAACGTCAGAGCTCAGGTTGTATCTTTCTTTATTCTGACTAATAATAAGCAACTTTGATTATGGTTCCACTTAGATGTTTATGTTTTATGTTATGAGTTGTATCTTCTCTGACTGATACATAATTTCATGTATTGGGTTTTATGCTTGTTTGTTTGTTGTTTCTTCTTGTACGTGTAGGTTTTCGATCGCATCGAGCGAGAGAATTGTGATCTACCAAAGCAAGGGACGGAAGCGCCATCTTCTCCACAAATGATGGCAACGTAGGACTTAAGGTAGGCCTCTTGTCGCATCTTGGCCTTTTTCAATTAGGAACTTGCGTCTTAGCATGACTCGGTTGTTGCTAGACCCGATTTGGGCTAGTAGGGATCACCTCTGTCCGCAGAGGGGATTTACCTCTCCAACACAAAGCATAGTTTCATTTATTGTATGCACACAAGGAAAAAATAAAAATTTCCAAGTGGTGGGTGATCAAATGGGATTACAAGTTGTGAATAAGACATTTCTCAAAATCGAGATGAAATGGATTAAAATATGGATCCCATACTACCCATACTACTTACAAGAGTACATATATGTGTGTTGCATGCATTTGTAATATTTGTTGATAAATTAGTGTACCTTTCTATTATATTTTATTGGAATAAAAGGCCATAGGAAATTGCACAAAATTCAATTGAATCAATTGGGAGGGTTCTTTATAATGTTGGTTTGCATGGAGGTAATGTGAAAATTTGCAAAGATAAAAAATTGTCAGGAGCCCAAGGTAATATTCCTTCTAAACCATCCATGGGAGGGGTTAATGCATGACACTTTATTGTAGATTTCAAAGCATCAGGAAAAGGCCAATGGGAAAATTATAATGACCTTATTGATGCAAAGGATGATCGAACTAATAATGGTAGATATGCATAAAGAAAAAAAAATTGGATAGCTCTTTCTTTTTTATTCTCATTAATGGACAAGGAAAAATTTAAGAAAGGGGATGATATGGCTTTCAATAAAGTCGTTACACGTTTTACAAAAGAAATGATTGGGGTGTGGGGAGAGAATGAAATCACACATTACATGGTAGGTGTCATTTCTTCTTGCTCTTCACATCATATTTAATATTTTTTATTATGTCATTTTTTAAATTAAAACTTTAATCAGTTTTTTTATGTTGGCAACACATATTGTATGCTCACACACCATGGTTTGCTAAGGAGTATGGTAGCTTAGGAATTGGGAATACCCAAGGAATGGAAAAGTATCATAAGAAAGAAAGGGTAGCATATCATAAAAATACTCAACATGGAGGTGGCTCCATACGTTCAAATCCACTTGTTCAAATGTTTGAGTGGTTTTATAGGTGCATGATATCAAAGTTTACTCAAGAAGTACACATTTCTAGTGAATATTTTACTGAAAAATGGGTAAGGGACACACATATAAGACAAAAGTCTTAAACATGGGAACAATCTAAAGGTAAAAGTGCATGTCTAGAATGGCATTCAAATTTAAGAAGAAGTGAGGGTAAAAAATGGGTTTTGGAAGAAGACATTGGCCAAGAATAATTGTGGTATATTTGTTGTGTTATGTTGTTTTGAGTGTTGAAAATACATCTAAATATTTTCATTTTGATCCTGGATAGCTTCTCTTTCTAATGAAAACCATTTTCCATCTTGCAGATAATTCCCTTCCATATTTGATGCATGCATGTAGGTTTAACATGCCCCACATCTAAATGTTACCTAGTTAACTCATACCCATTAGTTGCGGGATTTTCATTAGACTATTTGAAAACTACGCATTTTTTGGCCACTTCTATGAATTTCTCTTGGTGAAAGTTGGGTGTTATTATCACCTGCACCCAAGTTCTTGGCTTTGGTTATTTTCCACTGAAATTGATATACTCATTTATTGAATATTTAAGTTAGTTTGAACACCATGTGGTTTATTTTGATGGAATTTATATGAAGGAAAATTGGGTTGGTAAACCAAGAACCTACATTGTTTGCTACAACAATACTTGGAAATATACAATATGGAAAAGAAGATGCCACCATGGTAGAATTTGAAGAAGCTGCAAATGCACACTGCTTCATTACCCTACTTCTAGGTGGCTATAACACTAAGGTATGGACACTACTAAACTTTTTTCAAATATGCCATACTAATAAATAAACGTCATATGGTGATTTAATATACTCAGACCATAACCTGATTTCAAAATTTTGGAGTGGTTGGAATTTACATTTGTTTGTAACTAAAATTTTATTCAACACGTCCAATTTAACCTCTAGTTTTGTTGCTATTACATATAGATATCATCCCCTCTGACATTAGTTTCAAATGAACTATTTAAAAAATTGTAGTGGATACTTTCAAACAAAACATTCAGAGAGAAAGTGTGATTTATTCTTTTATAAATTGATTATTCCATCCCAATATTTTAAAATTCATTGTAAATTTTGTGCAGGTTGGAAAACGAGCAGTTCAGCTATCTAGGGGACAAAATCAATGAGTGGCAATAGAAAGAGAATTCTTCTATTAGATGAAGCAACTAGTGTTATTTATGCATGTTTTGAAAGCATCGTTCAAGAAGATCTTGACCATCTGATGACATGAAGAATTACTGTTTTTGTGGCACATCATCTCTCCATCATCATAAATGCAGAAATTATTATTGTTTTACAGCATGGTCAAGTTAGGAAAGCATGAAGGATGAAGGACAATGCATATTCAACATTTGTTAAACTCCAAGAAATGGTATGAAAACTTATGGAAGCCTTCCTCTAAGGAAATCCAAATCCACATGCCTCAGTCATTCATTATCAACCAAGTCTTTGAGCCTTTGTTCAATAATTTTAAGAGCCTTAGCTATCAATATATTACATGAGCACATGGGAGACTAGAAATTATTTCAAATGTTGATACAAGCAAGACTGGTCCCCCAGCTCAAGGATGTTTCTTTAGACTTCTCAAATTAGGTACACTTGAATGGCTCTATGCTCTAATAGGGGCTAAAGGATCAATTCTCTCTTGTTTAATTGGACCAATAATTGACATCATAATGAGAAATATGCCCCAAGGTTTCTATTAATATTGAATATGTCTTCATCTACATTGGATTTGGTCTTTATGTTGTTGTTTCCTACCTTTTCCATACTACTGAATCGATATCATGGGCGAAAATATCACTGTAAGAGTCTGCAAGATGATGCTTTTAGGTCAATATCATAATTTTATCTTGTGTGAGCATAATTATTAATGAGCACACTTCACACCTGTTAATACTAAGAAATAGAATTAATTACAACATTTATAAAACATTGTCATATCACTTGCAATAAAATAATCGTATGAAATGGAATTTAGCCTTTTAGATCTCCAAAACAAAAAGTTCTTGGTCCCTATGCACTTTGGCCTTCAAGTTCTGATCAAGATCAAGGCACATGGATATTAACTTGAAGATATGCCTAGAAATTTGTTACAAAGCTTGACACTGCTTCTATATAGCTCGGATTTAGGATTTAGACTTGGAAATACCACACATGTAAATACTCAAAAATAGAATTAATTACAACAACTCTAAAACAATGCCATATCACTTGCAATAACATATTCGTATGAAATGGAAATACCCCTGGCACATGTGAAATGGACTGCATTTTATATGAATCATAGTTTCATCGATACAATCAAACCTATTAATTTTCACAAGTTAATTTATTGAAATTGGGATTGTAATGCTCTGGGATAAGCCATGCATTGAGAGATGGTACATACAGGAAAGTTAAATTTACTGAAATTGGTATTGCAATGCTCTAGGTTAAGCCATGCATTGAGAGATGGTACATTCTGGAAATATTCTTTTCTAGTAAACTTTGCATATCCGAAAGTTATTATTTGCTGCAGGATACTACAAAAGCTTACATTTAAATAATGAGCATTTCAATAATGAATTTCGAGTTCTATATGTGAACAATAATACTAAATCCCTCCTTGTTGAAAAATAGAAACCATCCCAAAATATAGAAATTGACATACCCAACCCCACTTCTATCAATCCTAAACTTCTCTTGATTACCAAGAATTACACTGGCAGTGCCAAAGAGACCTTGTTCACACAAATTTTTCTAGTCAAGGACAGACTTACCTCCATCATCCTAGATAATGGAAACCAAAATAATTGGTATTCAATAGTTTTTCGATGCCTTGGAGTTACTAATATCTACTTATCACAAGTCGTAAAATCTTACATGGGTCAAAGAATTCGGGAAACCCACAATGATCACCCCAAAGTGCTCCATTACTGATTAGGGATCAATATTTTAGCTAAAAATTCAAAGAAATGTTTCAAATCTAAACGACCGGATAGATTTTATCACCGAGATTTTGGTGCAACTCGTTTCATCAAAATCCGAGTTCATATGAGTGAGTTATGGTCTGTTATTCACTTTCCAAAATAGGTTAAAAAGGAGTAGAATATGTATAAGGATGATGTGGAAAGTACAGTCAGCTTCTTAGAGAATATTCTCCAGATTCAGCCAATGATAATGTGCCAAGTTTTCCAATTGGATTCGTCGATGATGACTAGGAAGTGAACTTTTTTTATCCTAATTCTAAGGGTGAATTTTATTATTATTGGTGCAAGATTACTATTTAAATTATTGAATTATTGGGTCAATGAGGATAGGTCATGTGGTGTAGCCAAGGGCTGCTGCATGCCCCCACCGCATGGCCTTGAAGGTTGGCATATATATGAAGGTTGAAACTATATACATTGGGGCGCATATTTGTTTGTGGCATATTTTTTCTATATACCTAAGTTCTAGGATAAGGGTGGCGGGTTATATATTCGTTGACACATATGACACCCTAACCTATAGTCAAAACCTATGGAGGAGACCTAAATATAATGGCGGAAAGGTGGAGGACTTCTAATTATAGAAGCAGCTCTAAACCTATGGATTTTTCACATATTTATTTTTTATGGTATATGCATATCATATAACCTATAATTTTAAACCATATCATTTGGCGGACTTCACTACAGTTGGAGGTGGCGTTATTATTACCTAGTGGAGGTCTTATTTGGCGAACCGAATATACAGTTGGCGACGAAAATATTTATAATTTTGAACAAAATTTATGGCCGGGGTTAGGGTCAAACTCTCGACCTTCCTCATACCACGCCACCGCTCTATCGCTCCATCCACATTACAGGTCTTAACCAATATGGAATGTCACACATATTTAAGTTTGAAACACACCGATAGTCAGGGTCCAGAGGGGGCCAACCTCGCAGGCCAGCCCCCTCCCCATGTGCCCAAGAACCTAGAACCAGGAGCTCCAACAACAAATCTGATGGAATATTAAGAGTGATTAATTAACGCTTAATACATGGTTATGCCACACTAAACCTCCATTAGTGCTAAATGCGCTTAAATTAAAACTGCACTTAACTTATCATAACCGCACTTATCTTAGTGTTAAGAGCCGATTAACCTAGTGGTTAAACTAGTGGAGCACACCATACTTTGCGGACCTACTATTTTTAGCAATCCTAACTGGTAGTCTTCCAGAAATGGTGGAGAAATTGGGGGAAATGCAATTTTTTCCATAACTGAGGCAATTTTTGCCCAAACAGAGCTCAGAAAGAGGCATTATTGGCTAATTGACATGCTATAAACTCAATGAGGTAGGTTTTAGAGGCAGAAGAGGTCATCTACAGGGGGTTTTTTGCATTTGAATATTTTTGAAGCCCAGGGCCACCAACTGTTGGATGCATTGCGAGAGCATCCAGAATCCGAATTGAGCAAACAAATAGTCATTTTTTGTATATTTTGATGTTGTAAACTCATTGGAATAGGTTCCAATAGAATTTGATGTTTGTAACAACAATTTTATCACACTTGAAGCTAATACAAAGGCCCACACTATGAAGCTGGACCAAGGAGATTTAGCCCAAGAAGGGTGAAATCCTTCAACAAAATTCTTTGTATTAAGCTATGTTATGTGTGTTTGTTGTGTTTATATTTTTTGTTGTTCAGACATTTAAAATTATGATTTTAATTTAATGACAAAAAATAAATTTCACCAAGTAATTTGAATTGGCAATAACATGCTCATGGACAAAATCTTGATGAATAACAAACCAAAGAAAAGGGAATTTTATATCTGGAAATGATACTAGCACAACAATAACTAGCAATCATTTTAGGTCAAGTTGGTATTAGAGCACAAGGTTGCTTGCTTGTTTTTATTGAAGCATTTTAATAGTTGCAATTTTTGTGATGCTTACAAGGTTGAGATTGCAGAGAGGAGAAGGGAAGCTATTGGTAGCTAGTACTGAGATTGCGAAAGGAAGGAAGAAGGTTGAGAAGGAATCATCCTCACCCAAAGGACCACTCAAGGCAGCACTTGAAGCACCTCAAATTCCATCTCCATCATTTGATATTGAAGAGGTACAAATTGCATAATAGGCTGAGGTCATTGAAGAGGTACAAGATGCAGAGATTAAGATTGAATCCAAAGCCAAAATTCCAGGCTATGAAGAGACTCATGAACATTCTGAAGAATAGGATGTTAAGAGAGACTTCAAAGAGATTGAAAGAATGGTTAAATTCATGTATGAAGAATTCATTGCAGAAAAAGTTGAATAAGGTTCAAAGCCTCCACATGGAGAAGGATCTTCAAACAATAAGAAGGATGAAGGGAATAGCTCAAAAGGTAGTGGAGGAAAGCCACCTCCATATCCACCATCCTCATCTTCCTCATCCTCATCAACATCTTCATCTTCCACATCCACCACAAAATCTCATACCCACACTCATTCCAAGATCCCAAAAGGAAAGACTCCATTACTCAAGTTGGACATCAAGTTTGAACTTCCCACATACAATGGAGAATTTAATGCTAAGAAGCTAGACAATTTGATTCGTCAATTGGAAGTATACTGCAGAATTCAAAATCTACTAGAGAACGATATCAATATCTAGTTGGCTTCATTAAGGCTAGAAGGAGCAGCACTAGTTTGGTGGGAGGCAAAGACACAAGAGGAAATGAGAATCCATGGTAAGATTTCAATTTATTGGGTTGAATTAATTTCTTCCATTAAAATATAGTTTTATCCATTAGCCTATATGCAAAAACAAATTATGAGTTGGAAAAAATTTAGGCAGCTCAAAGTCCAAACTGTTCAAGAGTACACACAAGATTTTAGAAAGAGGGATTTGTTGCTAGGAGTAAACTTGAATTCTCAATATACGCTCCTGAAATACATATGAGGTTTACATTCCTATTTGAAGTGTACTATCCTTATTTTCAACCCAAACAACTTAGATGAAGTTTGTGTAAAAGCCACACACTTGGAGGCAAGGGGGAAAAAAAACATAAAGGGGAAAGGTGAAATTGAGGATAAGGGAAAAGAGAAGGGAGGAAAATGGAAGGGAAAGAAGAATTCAAGTATCAAGAAAGAGAAGAAAAAACTCATTTGCAAAAACTATTCAAAGACTGGCCATGATGAAGACCACTATTGGCAACTTCATCTAGAATTGAAACCAGATAGATTGAACGCCAAAGAGAAGGGAAAAAATGTTGCTATAGCTGAACAAGACTTAGAGTCAGATTCAGGAGATGAGACAAAAATTACTGCTATGAGTTTGAAAGGGAAACATGTTGAATGTACTAGTTCCTCAAATAGTCACATCAACACTCCAAATGAAGACATAAGAGAAGAATTGTTCCATATTAGAGTGATTTATAATCATACAAATATTGATGCATTATTTGATACGGGATCACAAGAAAACTTGATTTCAAAAGATTTAGTAAAAAATATTAACCTTGAAACCTTGGCACATCATAAACCATAACCTTTGGGATGGATAGTTAAGAATGCCAATTTACAGGTTACAAGGAGATGGATTTTTATATTTGCTATTACTGCAAATTTTTTTAATGAAGTCAAGTTAGATGTAATTCCACTTGACATTTACAGGATTATATTGGGAATTCCATATTTGTATGACAAGAAAGTGGTGCTTTATCGTCATGAGAACAAATATTGTTTTCTTAAGGATGGAGTGGAGTATATTGTGAGAGCTCATCACAAGAAACTGAATACTTCTTTATTTAATCATTAGGGGAATTTTGAGGTATAAAATGGGCCTCCTAAGAAAAATATACAACCAAAATAAACTTTATAAGAACCAATAGGACTCAAGATGATGATGTCAACCATGGAGGATAATTCACTATTTTTTAAGTAAAAGGGCAAAAGGATTAAAAAACAATAAAATAATAATACTACATTTTTAACTCATATTTTCAATTTATCTCCCAAATTTTTTACTCAAATTTTGAGTGGGAGTACTCATTGGATGAAAATTTTAATTCCTCATCCAAGGAGTACCCATGTTGCATACTTTCCATGGACCCTACTATGTGAAAAATGAGAAATATATGAGAAAATGTGATTGCAATCACATTTTTCATGTATTTCTCATTTTTAATGTAGTAGGGTCCATCAAAAGTATGAAACATGGGTACTCCTTGGATGAGGAATTAATTTTTACATCCAACAGGTACTCCTGCTCAAAATTTGAGTAAAAAAGTTGGGAGATAAGTTGAAGAGACAAGTTGAAAAAGTAATTTTTTTCTTTTTTCCCTCTAAAATTTGATGATGCCATCAAATCTTGTTTGGATTTTTCCACTATTATTTTATAATTTCCTTAGGAGGCCCATCTTAGACCTCAAAATTCCCCTAATGGTAGGGAAAATGAAGAGGCTATTCAATGTAAGCCAAAACTTGACATTGATGATGATAAAACAAAGATATGTTTTGCATCATACTTTTCAAACATATTCTTATAATTGTAATGTGTTTTTTCATATTGATAACGGGTTGTCTTTGAAAGAAGGTCAAAAACATTTGCAGCAGTCGACATTTGTATTGAGTGGTGTTGAAAACAAGGCACCGGTGCGAGAGGTTGAAAAGGTGAAAGAGAGGAAAAAGAAGCTTGGTAAAGAAGGCATAGGTTTCACAAATGTTCATTGTTGGTTTCCAAAAGGCACATTACAATGGCAAACATACTTAGTCAAGAGTCTACACAAGTTCAAGGCAAAATCAGCTAAAAATCGCCATAGTGACAAAGTGCAAGGTGAGAAAGATTCCAAATTTTCTTTGATTTTTGACCAAGCTAGGAACAAGATGATTTCTACAAGAATAGATTTTTGTTCTGTAAATTTAGAAATATTGCAACATGAAGTGTCAAAGGTAGTAATAGATGGTTTTTATAATCAAGGAAAAAATTGTCTTTTTATGAAAAGCTCCAAATGATGAAATTAGGAAAATTTCAATGGATAAAGAATAGAAGAGTGAGGGAACAGTCCCCTCATATTCATACTTAGTAATCAAGAGAGATTTTGGGGTCTAAAAGGATTCTAGTGGGCAGGAATGATCAGGGATCAATATTTTATCTAAAAATTCAAAGTGCTCAGAAATGCTTTAGACGTAAATGTCCGGATAGAGTTTGTCGTCAGGATTCTAGAGCAACTCGTTTCATCATAATCAGAGTTCATATGAGTGAGTTATGGCTTGTTGTTCGCTTTCCAAAACAAGTAAAAAATGAGAAAAACATGTACAGGGATGATGTGGCATGTACAAGCAACTTCTCAGATAATATTCTCCAGATTCAGCCAATGAAAATGTGCCAAGTGTTCCAGCCAGATTTGCGGATGATGACTAGGAAGTGATTTATTTTTTATCCTAAGTCAAAGGGTGGATTTTATTATTATTTGTGCAGGATTATTATTTCAATTGTTGAATTATTGAGCCAATGGGGATAGGCCATGTGGCGTAGCCAAGGTCTGTCATGTGCCCCACCCCATTGCCTTGAAGGTTGGCATATATCCACAGGTTGAAACTATATACATTTAGGGCACATATTTATTTGTGGCATATTTTTTTTATCTACCTAAGTTCTAGGCTAAGGGTGGTGTGTTATATATTCGTTGACACATATGACACCCTAACCTATAGTTGAAACCTATGGAGGAGCTCTAAATCTAATGGCGGATAGGTGGAGGACTCCTAACTATAGCGTCAGCTCTAAACCTATGGAGTTTTCACATATTTATATTATATGGTATATGCATATCATATAACCTATAGTTTTAAACCATATCATTCGGCAGGCTTCATTACAGTTGGAGGCAGCGTTACTATTACATATCAGAGGTCTTATTTGGCGGACCGACTCTAAATTTGGCAATGGAAATATTTATAATTTCAAACAAAATTTATGGTCGTGGTCAAACCCCCGACCTACCTCACACCATGCCACCGCTCTACTGCTCCGTCCACACTTTAGGTCTTAACCAATATGGAATGTCACGCATATCTAAGTTTGAAACGCGTCGATAGTCAGGGTCTAGAGGGGGCCAGCCCCGTGAGCCAGCCCCTCCCCATGTGCCCAAGCACCCGAAACCAGGATCTCCAACAAAAAATCTGACGAAATATTAAGTGTGATTAATTAGTTCTTAATATGTGGTTATGGCTCATTAAACCTCCATTAGTGCTAATTGCGCTTAAATTAAAAGTGTGCTTATCTTATCATAACCACTCTTATATTAGTGTTAAGTGCCAATTAACCTAGCAGTTAAACTAGTGGAGTGCACCATACTTGGCGGACTTGCTATTTTTAGCAGTCCTAATTGGCAGTATTGCACAAATGGTGGAGAAATTGGGGGAAATAAATTTTTTTCCATAAATGAGGCAATTTTCGCCCAAAGAGAGCTCAGAAAGAGGCATTATTGGCTAATTGACATGCTAGGAACTCAATGAAGCAATTTGCAGGGATATAATAGGTCAGCTACGAGTGTTTTTTTTCATTTGAAGATTTTTTAAGCTGAGGGCCACAAGGTGTTGGAGCCATTGCCAGAGAATCCAAAATCCAAATTGAGAAAAAAAACAGTCATTTCTGGGAGATTTTGATGTATTAAACTCATTTGAATTGGTTCCAATAGAATTTGAAGCTTGTAATAGTAATTTTATCACACTTTAAGCTAATACAAAGGCCCACACTATGAATATGGACCAAGGAGATGTAGCCCAGGAGGGGTGAACCCATTCAACAAAATTATGTGTATTGAGCTCTGTTTATGTGTGTTTGCTATGTTTATATTTTATGTTGTTTGATAATTTAAAATTATGCTTTTAAGTTAATGAAAAACACTAAATTTCACCAAGTAAATTGAATTGACAATCACATGCTCATGGAAAAACTGTTGATGAATAAGCAAATCAAAGCAAAGATAATTTTATATCTGGAAATGATAGTAGCACAACAATAACTAGCAATTATTTCAGATCAATTACCTTCACTATCAAAGCCTTTTGTGACACAATGGAGTGTGATAAATCCATTGAGTTGTTCTAACATGAGTTAGCAATACCTTGCATAGTATGATGGATACCACAAGACATAAGGCTTCACAAACATTGTAAGGTGTACAAACTCAGCTATACTTCTTCATTTACTCAACTTCTACCTTCTAATCAAATTATTTTTAACCAAGTCATTCTGAATAATTTAAAACTATGTATTCAACACTCCAATGACTTGGTCTATAGATCTTTACCACCAAATTATCCTACATGTTTAGCATGCCATGTAATCATACATAATTTTCATTGAAAAACCCAAGGGTTTGCCTCCCATTTGGACCATTCAACACTCTAATGACTTGGTCTATGGTTATTTAACACCAAATTATCCTACATATTGTAGCTCATGAGTGGAGATAATCAAGATTAAGAGGGAGATTGTGTAACTTTTGGAAGATGGTGTCTGCTCAACTTAGTGTTCCTAAATTAATGTCATAAATTGTCAACCAGGGCTAGTAAACTGTTGAAGTGAAGTGCACTATATGTGCCTAGGTATCTTCTTGTGTTTAGTGTTTTTCTAGTGTTTTTTGTTTTGTGTTTTTATGCTAAGAGGAAAAGAAATAAGTGTTTAACAAAGAGAAGTTATTGGTCACACTAAAACAGAGCAAAGGCTATTCTAAACTATGTATGGCACTTAAAAACAGAGAATGCAAAACTTGACAAGAAAAAAATAACCCATAACATGAAATCAGTCCAATTAATTCATTAGAATTATGTTGGAATAGCTTTAGAAAAGGATAATCTTAATGCAATGAAGTTCTTCTAAGTAAACAACAACTTACAATATCACAAAAATCTCATCCATGGTTAGAAATTTGTTGGAACACAATTGGAAAAGATTATCTATAGCATAGTAAGGAACCCTACTCTAAATTAACTTATGACACTTGAAATTAATCCATTCTGAAACTCAAATTTTCACTACTAAGCCTCATTCAAGAGTTAGAATTATTTTGGAATAGTTTTGGAAAAAAGGCTATTTGTAAAATTATAAGAAATTGCAGAACAGTCAAGGCCTCGAAATGATATCACTAATTCCTGTCCATATGATGATGTGTTGGAAGAGATTAATAACAAGAGTAGTTTGTAAATAATGAAGGCCTTGAAGTCTAATGGAACAGAACTAGAATACAACTAACTAATAAAACTTAAAATACATTAAACAGAACTGAACTAGAATGCAATCAATCAAACTTGAAATACAGTGAACAAAACTTAACTAGAGTGAAATTAACCTCTGGAGTAGTACAACTGAACTAAAATGAAACTAATCTCTAAAATATTACAGCTATATCTCATTCAATGTTAGTGATATTTTGGAACAATTCATAAGAATAATACTGGCTGTAACATTCAATGTAAGTTAGCATAAAACATAGAGTTCAAAAATATGCTTGAATTAGGAATGAAACAGAGCTAAAGTTACTTATCTAAACAATATGCATAGAGATTCTCGGGAAGTAGGGGCCCTCTACCACCAAATTAGCATACAAATCTCCTCAAGATTGCCTCAGACCATGTAATGAAGTTAGACTTCTTTTATTAAAGGAAAAATACTTCAGAAAACATAGTATTACGGACTTTTGAGATCTAACAACAAAACATCAATCTAGCTAACTGTCTCTCGGTCTCCCGAGTCATTCTTATAAAAGAAATACATAACTACCCTTGAGAAGAAATAGGGATAAGTGTATTTCCCAATTAAAATCAAATTAGAGCTCTTGTGGAAGCCTCATACTTTTGCTGAAGACATCTGTAGAGTTCTTGTCCCGGTAGAAGTCTACCTCTTAGTTTTGATTTCTTCCACGTGCATAACCACTTGGGGATTTTTACTCAGACTTTGTAGAGAGCAAGGAATGATGTGGATGAAGTCTGGAATTCAACCATATGCGTTTTTATTCTAAGTGACACCTGTAACCTGTGTGAACATGAAGATAGATGCGGAATAGGTGACTGGCTACAGAATGGCTACATTCTGTAGCTGAGTCTAGTAAAAAATTACTACAACAACAAAACCACGAAAATATAGAAAGTCATTCATTATATGCATTCCTAAAGTGACTTTAATTAATCCTATTGATCTTTTAAGCCTGCAACTAATAAAGGACAAAGGAAATGAGGTGAAATTTGGTGAAAGAGAAGGACATCTTTGGGGCTCAACATACCCCCACTGCAAAGCTTTTGCATGTCCTCATGCAATTAATCCATGTATTCTGAAACTTCTGCTAGGACATCCAACTTCCTTTTTCTGCTTTTCCTGATGTTCAATGACCTCCTAGGCTTCCTTATGAGCAATTTGAATCTCAGGTTTATAAGTTCCCTACTCAACTTTTTGTTTTTCTCTTTCAGCTTTTCATTAGCCTTGTACAGTTTTTCCAATTGCAGAGAGAGAGTTGTGTTCATGTTACTCTTCAGCTTGACTTGTTCCCTGAGAATTTCATTTTCATTTTTTATGTGCCTATTAAGTACTTCCAGTTCATATATATCTCTTCTTAGTACTTCAATTGCAGATCCTGGTGGGCTAGGAGTTCTTCCTCTGCTTTCTGAGGCTCTCCTTTCTAATGTCTCAACATAATTATAGATTTGTTGTTGTGCTGGGTCTATCTTTGGAGTTTCTTCATCAAGATCCTCTTCATAATGGTGCTCAGGAGATCTATCCATTGGTGTCCCTTCATCTTCATTGTTTATGATGCCCGTTTGCTTAACCCCTGTTTTCTTTAATATGCCTTTAAGCCTATGGCTTCGTCTTAGTTTAGATGGTCCCTCACCTCTCTCCTTGGCATAATTTCTTATTATCTTCTCCTTTTTAAGTTGTTTCTTAATTTCAGCCAATTTCTCAGAAATAATCTCCTCACTGTCCTCTTTTATAGACTTATCAGTTTTAATTTCAACAGATTTGGAAATTTTCCCTCTCCTACTTCTTCTTACAAGTTTTCCTTCAGATGGAGATTCCTTGGGTTCTTCAAAGTGATTCCTCACTAGGAACTCATCCCAATTGTCTCCCACCTTTCTCAAATGATGTTCAATTAGGATTTTAACTCGGCTATGGTGATACAAAGTGGTTTCCAAGAATTGAACCCTCTTTTGGACATTAGAGGCCATTCTCTTTAAGCTATGAAGTAAGAAAAAGGGTAAATTGATTTCTTCATCTAAGAAATGCATCATAAGCCGAATGTGATAAACATATAGGGTACCAAGCCTTCCCTCACAAGTTATAAACTTTTGCGAAATGAGCAACATATTTCGCCATTTATTCTTCAGTGCTGAGCTAGGGATGCCCTTCTTGAAAATTGAGATATCCATACCTGGTGTTTTGAGCATTTGTCTCCATGCCTCGTTGTGAAATTCCTTGTTTTTGAACCATTGTTCACCTTGCCTTGGTAATTCTGTTGCCTCTGCAATGAAGGATTCTGTAATAATGAACTTGACATCTCTTATTTCAACCTCTGCTCCATTGAAGGACCGTAAAAATTTCTTGGTTACCTCCTTATGAAAACCATTGAATTTTTCCAAAAATTGTAACCACCCAACCTACTGTAGCATTTCTCTAATTTGTGGGTAACCCTCTAAGTATTTGGTTATGACTGGTTCAGACCTTACAATGAGACCCATGGCTTCTTTTCTCAACATTAAATTTACTGCTTTGTTACTGCTCTTCTATTCACAGAAAAAATGGCTGCAGAGATTTGTTTTCACCTCAAAGATGCCTTCTCTTCTTATGCAGCAGGAATTAGCTACGGAAAGATGATATGAAGTGGTTATGGGATGAGTGAAATGCAGTGAAGGTGATTCACACGAATTAATGAGTTTGAGAGCTATCATGAAAGAAAAGACCGCGGAAAAATATTGTGAGAAATTCAAAATCATCACTGAATAGTTTAGGTTAGTGACGTGACTGAATAGGTCACTTCAGTACTAACCGTTAATTTTTAATAAATGATGATTTGGTATGGCGAAATGGAAGGGATTTTGTCCAAGGTTTTTATGATAGGTTTAATAGGCTTGATCAACATGAATAATCAAAATATCTTTATGAATCATACATGACTTAACTATACTATAACTTTCATAATCTGTCATCATAATAATTTCACAATTTTACCTTAACCTTTCCTTTGATTTTTTTGTGGTTTTAATATGCTTTGTCTTCTTTTGAAAATCATTGACTGTTCAGTATTCATAATCCCTTTGATTTTGCTTGTTGACATAGGTGTGCAGGGTCAATTTGCTGCTAAACAAGTGGTTACTGGATAGTTGCCTGTAGGGTATCTGGCTGCAGAATATTTGGTTGGCTGCAGAATGTCTGACTATAGAATATCTGGTTGCAGAATATACCTGTAGGAGCTTTGAAACATGAAATGAAATGATTTGAAACATGGATGGAGTGTAGTATGAAATGGATTAATCATGGATCATGAAATATTATGGAATGAAGCATGAATGAAGTGGAATATAATGGAATGGAATGAATCACAAATATGAAGTGGCATAAAAAGTGGTCTACAACTTATGATTTGTAATACTCAATTTACAGAAAGAGATCAAATTTAGAAATCTGAGATGGAAGTGAGATGGACCATGAAATGGATTAAATGAAGTATGGATGAATGGAGTGAATGAAATATGAATGAATAGAGTGAATGAAGTGATACATGATGGAGTGAAATGGATCATAAGGGGAACATGATATATAAAATGGATCTGCACTTATGATTTTGTGATGGCTGCTTGCAGGGAAAGAACAAATTTGAAAAGCTAAAGTGTCAAAAGGATTCTGATTTTCACTTTATCTTTTCTGTATAAACATGCTAATTAGTGATTAGTTTTCATGTTTATACTTTTTTTTTTTTTGCATTCGAATTCAAAAAATTCAATTAAGTTGATGAAGAAGAATAATTCTTCATTAACTTCACATCACTGTTTTCCTGGAATCTCTTGATAAATTCTTCTCTTGAAAGTGGCTTATGATATATCTTCAATCTATGACCATTTACAAGAAAAGTGACTTTCTCTTCATCTATTGTCCTGATTTTTATTACTCCATTGTCAAAAAATTTCATAATTTCATATGGCCCAAGCCAATGTGTTTGGAATTTACCTTGAAAATATTTGAACTTTGAATCAAACAAGAGGGCCCAGTCACCTTCTTTGAATTTATTTTCCTTGATGTACTTAGCATGCCATCTATTCCTTTATTGCTGGACTATACTTGTTTTCTGGACTGCATCTTGTATGATCTCATCCAATTCATTAATCTGCTCCAATCTGTGCTTTTGTGCTTCTGTAGATCAAGTCCTTGCTGAACTGCCATTTTAAAATTTTGAATCTGAAACTCTATGGGAAACAAAACTTGTTTTCCATAAACAAGTTCATAAGGAGTATGGCCTGTTGTGCTTCTCCATGTAGTTCTATAGGCCCACAAGGCTTTAGGAAGCCTGTCTGCCCAATCTCTTCTATGTAAATGAACAGTCTTTGTTAGGATCCCTTCAATGACCTTATTAGTAGATTCCAATTGACCATTTGCTTGTGGATGGTAGGGAGTAGATTTTCTGTGTCTGATTTTGTACCTCTCCACCATTTGTTCCACTAGCCTTGATGTGAATTGAGCTCCTTGATCTGTAACAATTTCCCTTGGGACACCAAAACGAGTAAAAATATCCTCAAAAATAAAATTACTACAGATGCTTCAGTAGAAAAAAGTAATGGCTTGGACACTACCCATTTGGTAACATAATCAATGCAAACTAATATATATTTCTTTTGCCTTGATGGAGGACTAATAGGTCCTACAAAATCTAAAGCCCATTTATCAAAAGGTTCAATATGTACCTAAGGCTACAATGGCATCTCACTTGAAGGAGAAAGTTTCCCTACCCTTAATTGGCAACTGTCACACCTTTTGACATACTCTTTAGCATCTTTAAGAAGGGATGGCCAATAGTATCCTAAATGAAGGACCTTATAAGCTGTCCTTTTATCAGCAAAGTGTCTACCACAAGGTTCATCATGACATGCCTTAAGGATCTCAGGCATCTCATCCTCCCGAACACATCTCCTAATGATAAAATCTGGACCTGTTTTGTATAACTCATTAGCAACCCATGAATATTTTTCACTGTCATAAATGATCTTTCTTTTGTCTCTTGCATTCATTATTGAAGGAAATTTCCTTGAAACTAAATAATTAGCAATGTCAGCAAACCAAGGAGTCTGAGTAGAAATTGCAAAAAGATATTCATCAAGGAATTGATCTTCAATTGGGGTGTTGTCTTTAATGTTTTGGAGTCTAGATAGGAAATCAGCTATTGTATTTTGTTTCCCAGGCCTATCTAGAATGGTGATGTTGAATTATTTTAAAAGAAATAACCATCTTATGACTCTGCCATTAGTAATTGATTTGTTCATTAGATATCTAATTGCAGAGTGATCTGTGTGAACAAAAGTTTCATAGCCTGTTATATAGTGTCTGAATTTGTTTATGGCATGAAAAACAACTAAAAACTCTTTTTCAGTTACAGTATAATTTAACTCTAAAGGATTCAAATTTTTACTTGTATAGTAGATGGCGTAAGGAATCAGGTCTTTTTGTCCCAATACTGCTCCTAAAGCTGTATCTGAGGCATTTTTTGAAATATGAAAAGGTAACTTCTAGTTAGGTCCCCTTAAAATAGGTGCTTCAGAGATTTTTGTTTTCAGGGTCTCAAAAGCTAACTGGAAATCAGGATTCCACTTGAATTCACAGTCCTTGGTAAGTAATTTGAAAAGTGGGGATGCTATCTTGGTGAAGTTTTCTATAAACCTTTGATAATATCATGTAAATCCTAGAAAACTCCTAACATATTTTTGACAACTTGGAATAGATAAGTTAGAGACGACTTCAAATTTTGACTCATCAACTCTAATCCCATCCCCTGAAATGTGATGCCCCAAAACAATTCCTTCAGTAAACATCATAAAACACTTCTCATGACTTAGTGAAAGATTTGCTTCTTTACATCTCTTTAAAAAAATTTCCAAGTTTGCTAAGGCTTCTTTAAATGTGTTTCCATAAACTGTGAAATCATCCATATATACCTCTACACATTCATGTATTATATCTGAAAAGATTCCTAGTACTGCCCTTTGAAATGTTGCAGGTGCATTGCATAGTCCAAATGGAAATACTCGGTAAGCATAGGTACCCCAAGGACAGGTAAATGTAGTTTTGTCTTGATCTTCAAGTGCTACTTGAATTTGGTTATAACCACTAAACCCATCTAAAAATGAGAAGTAATTTTTTCCAGCTAATGTATCTAATACTTGATCTATGAAAGGTAGGGGAAAATTATCTTTAAGAGTAGTTTTGTTTAATTCCCGGTAGTCAATACATACCCTCCATTTACCATTTTTCTTTGGCACAATTACCAAAGAAGAAACCCACTGACTATCTGAAATGGGATAGATAAAGTTGACATTTAACAATTTCTGCAATTCTTCTTTAACAATCTCCCTAAGATTTGGATTCATCCGTCTCTGATGTTGTATGATTGGTTTACAATTTTCCTCTATGTAGATGTGATGAGTGCAAGTCTTAGGGCTTATCCCTTTCATATCAGTGTACTCCAATGCATTTGCAAAATAATGTCTCTGTAATATCTTGACTAGCTCTTCTTGTTGAGATTTCTCTAGGTTCTTGTTTATGTTTAAAGTTTTTCCTGGAAATATCTCAATTGTAGAACTGCCAAATTTATCCATGGAATAAAGAGACATCTGTCTTGATGATAAAAACTCAATGTTGGATTCTTCTTGAAATTTTTCATGTTTTTATTTTGAAGAGGATTCAAAAAATTCTAAAGTATTTAGAATCTGGCTATCTTCACTAATTTTTGAAATTGTGAAGAGAGGTTGTAAGTCTTCTTCATCCTCTATCCATTGAGTATTATCTAATTCTGTAATTGTCTTTGCTGGAGGATACAAGGTAAATTTATTGGTTGAACTACCATTAGAGATGTACATATCACTGGACCTACAACTAATGAAAGCATCAGATGTAGCTAACCAAGGTCTTCCTAATATAATAGGATGCCCTCCTAGGTTATTCTTAGGGGTTAGGATCATAAAATCCACATGATAATCCCAAGAATCTAGGGACACTGGAATGTCTTATATTACCCCATCAGGTTTGATCACAGATCTGTCTGCTAATTGTAATAATGTGGGTGTAAAAAGAAGATTAGGAAGTTTCAGTTTATCCATGATTTTTCTACTCATGATATTTATTGCTGCTCCTAAATCAATAAGTGTGGTTTGGATCTTAGTTCCATTGATGTGTATTTTAACAACTGGATTTCCTGGGTCTAGATACTTTGGAATGATAATCTTACCCATCATGATATCTGCTATTTTTCCTGCCAGTTGAATTTTCTTTGTCTCTCTTATTCTTTTTCCTGTTTTCTTCATGCTCAACTCCTTTATTGTTTTTGCTAAGATTGGAATTTCCTTGATAGCTTGTAATAATGGGATCTTAATACAAACATTTCTCAGCTCATCTAGGAAATCATAATTAGGCACCATAATTTGTTTTTCTACACCCCTATCAATTTGTAATCTTTTTGGAAAAGGAGGTGTAGAGGTGGATGTTGATGGCTGCTCTAATATAGGAGTTGAAATTATTGGCTCTTTTTGTTTTGATTTTTCAATGTTTGGGTCTTGGAAAGGTGTGTTCTCTTCAAGACTTTTATTCACCAGTAGAGAATCTTCCTCAGAATTATTTTTCTCCTGTATGATTACAGAAGGTTTCTTCTTTTCAAGTATTCTTCCAGACCTATGTTGAACATCACTAAGGTCTAAAGGAGTAATCAAATAAGTTGGAAATTGTTGGCCTTCTATCATGTATGTGTTTTGAGGATTTTTATTGTTGGGGTTTGGTATGGGTTGAGCAGGTAACTGATTTGTTTTCTGAGGAAATGGTAATGGAAGTGGTGGATTTTGATGTTGTGGATTTTGAGGATTTTGTTGAAAATTTTGTTGAGGAGGGAAATGTGGATATGGTGGATATTGATAGTAATGAGATTATATTCCATAGGGATTTTGTGCTACTTGTGCCCAAGTTTGAGATTGATTTTGGAATTGGGGCCAAGGTTGCTGCCAATAATTCCAATTTGGTGGGGGTTGATTATACAGTTGATCATGGAATCCTTGTGTTTGAGGTCCTTGCCAAGGCCTTCTAGAGACAAAATTGAGATATTCTGTGGAATTTGTAGGGGTTTCTTATTGAAGGACAACTTTAAGACCAGGAAGTGAAGGAAAACTATTGGTCTCATGTTTTTCTGAACAAATTATACAGGTCTCTACTACTTTTGCAACCAAAGGACATTCTCTCAAGGCATGCTTCTTTCTACATTTGGGACAAAAGATTGCTAAGGCATCAGATTCAACTTTCTACTTGTTTTGTAACTTAAGGGTGTCTATTTTTTCACTAAGACTCCCTAAAATATCATATTTGAATTCATCAAGCATATGTCCTATTTCTGCCCTACTTACTGTCCCAGAAGTAGACTTACTTGCCCTTGTGAGAGCAAGGTCTCTTGGTCCTTTTACAGTTTTAGATTTCCCTCTTGAAAGGTTGATACATAATTCAACTATTTCAGGTAATGTGAGCTGAGATATATCCCCTTTTCCCATCATGTTAAGGATATCTAACCATTCATCCCTAATTGTCTTCAACAAGAGAGCTTTCAAAGTTTCTTGGTCTAAGTTTTCCATTTTTGCCCTCTTGATGTTATAGTTAAACCTCTCCAACAAATCTTATAGATTTTAATCCTCTTTTTGTAACATTTTAAACACTTCCTACTTATGGTTGACTGGCATATAGTAATCCAAATACCTCTCTAGAAATGCATGTTTCATGTCTTCCCATGTCCTAATAGAACTGGTGATCAAACTCATAAACCATTTTAATGCTGCTCCTTTCAATGTTGAAGGAAATATTTTAAGTTTCCGAGCATCTTGTAAGTAGTCATAGGTTCTGCATAGGACTTCAAATTCAAACAGGAAGGTTTCAGGATCTTCATTTTTGAGTCCATGGAAGTTTGGAAGGACAGAGGGTGAAATGTTTTTCATATTTTCATTAGTTTCTTCATCTACTATAGGAAACCCAAAAGAGCTTCTCATTTCCCTTCTACCTCTTCCTCTGCCTCCTTCTGCACCTCTACCTCCATTAAAGACTCCTCCTCCCCCTTCTTCTGCCATATTTGATTCTTCTGTGGAAGTGGAAAAGTTTGTGTCTCTAGCAGGGGTCCTTGAATCTTCTTCTAAAACAGGTTCAATGGATGAAGTGGAAGTTATTTCTGATGGAATATCTGATCTTAAGCCTTCTAGAAGTCTGTGATCAGTATAGGATGGAATGTAGGTTTGAGTTGGAGGTGTGCTGCTTCTTGGTTTTGGTGGAACAAGTGGTGTTCTAGGAATCAAGATTTTGCTTCTTATGAATCTACCCCTTGAGTCTCTTTCTCTACGCATGTCATTTTTTTTGGGAGGTAAGAAACAAGGATACCTAGTTACACTTCCCTGACAACGGCGCCAAAATGTCTGCTCAACTTAGTGTTCCTAAATTGATGTCATAAATTGTCAACCAGGGCTAGTAAACTGTTGAAGTGAAGTGCACTATATGTGCCTAGGTATCTGCTTGTGTTTAGTGTTTTTCTAGTGTTTTTTGTTTTGTTTTTTTTATGCTAAGAGGAAAAGAACTAAGTGTTTAACAAGGAGAATTTATTGGTCACACTAAAACAGAGCAAAGGCTATTCTAAACTATGTATGGCACTTAAGAACAGAGAATGCAAAACTTGACAAGAAAAAAATAACCCATAAAATGAACTCAGTCCAATTCATTCATTAGAAGTATGTTGGAATAGCCTAAGAAAAGGATAATCTTAGTGCAATGAGGTTCTTCTAAGTAAACAACAACTTACAATATCACAAAAATCTCATCCATGGTTAGAAATTTGTTGGAACACAATTGGAAAAGATTATCTGTAGCATAGTAAGGAACCCTACTCTAAATTAACTTATGACACTTGAAATTAATCCATTCTGAAACTCAAATTGTCACTACTAAGCCTCATTCGAGAGTTAGAAATATTTTGGAATAGTTTTGGAAAAAAGGCTATTTGTAAAATTATAAGAAATTGCAGAACAGTCAAGGCCTCGAACTGATATCACTATATGATGATGTGTTGGAAGAGATTAATAACAAGAGTAGTTTGTAAATAATGAAGGCCTTGAAGTCTAATGGAACAAAACTAGAATACGACTAACTAATAAAACTTAAAATACATTAAACAGAACTGAACTAGAATGCAATCAATCAAACTTGAAATACAGTGAACAGAACTTAACTAGAGTGCAATTAACCTCCGGAGTAGTACAACTGAACTAAAATACAACTAATCTATAAAATATTATAGCTATCTCTCATTCAGTGTTAGTGATATTTTGGAACAATTCATAAGAATAAGACTGGCTGTAACATTCGATGTAAGTTAGCATAAAACATAGAGTTCAAAAATATGCTTGAATTAGGAATGAAACAGAGCTAAAGTTACTTATCTAAACAATATGCACAAAGCTTCTCAGGCAGTAGGGGCCCTCTACCACCGGATTAGCATACAAATCTCCTCAAGATTGCCTCAGACCATGCAATGAAGTTGGACTTCTTTTATTAAAGGAAAAATACTTCAGAAAACAGAGTATTATGGACTTTTGAGATCTAACAACAAAACATCAATCTAACTAACTGTCTCTCGGTCTCCCGAGTCATTCTTATAAAAGAAATAAATAACTACCCTTGATAAGAAATAGGGATAAGTGTCTTTCCCAATTAAAATCAAATTAGAACTCTTGTGGAAGCCTCGTAATTTTGCTGAAGACATCTGTAGAGTTCTTGTCCAGGTAGAAGTCTACCTCTTAGTTTTGATTTCTTCCACGTGCATAACCACTTGGAGATTTTTACTCAGAATTCGTAGAGAGCAAAGAATGATGTGGATGAAGTCTGGAATTCAACCATATGCATTTTTCTTCTAAGTGACACCTGTAACCTGTGTGAACATGAATATAGCTGCGGAATAGGTGACTGGCTACAAAATGGTTGCATTCTGTAGCTGAGTCTAGTCAAAAAATATTAGAACAACAAAACCACAAAAATATAGCAAGTCAGTCATTATATGCATTCCTAAAGTGACTTTAATTAATCCTATTGATCTTTTAAGCCTGCAACTGATAAAGGACAAAGGAAATGAGGTGAAATTTGGTGAAAGAGAAGGACATCTTTGGGGCTCAACAGATGGTAAGATCCATCTTTGCGCATCACCATGAGGATATCCCACTTTAGTTGTACCTAAAAGGGAGAAAGAAGAATGGAAACATTTCATATAATGTTGGGCCCTCAAAAACATCACTATTAAGAAACAATATCCACTTTCTTGTATTGATGACCATCTTGAATGGCTCAAGGGATGCAAGTAATTCACCAACCTAGATCTTTCTCTAGGCTATCACCAAGCCTATATAGAACCTAATGGTGGTCAGGAAACAACATTCAAGATAAAATTTTATCTCTATGAGTGGTTAGTAATGCATGACAACCTAACTAATGTCCACACCACCACTTTCATGCAAATCACCAACATCTTTCACCTACACCTCCAAAATTTTGTGGTCTACTTGGGATGAAAATTTTGATTTTAGCAAGAATTGGCCAAAATAATTGTAGTGTTTTCAAATAGTATTTGATCTCCTCCCCCAACACAATTTGCAAGCTAAAAATGAACAAATTTTTCTTTGGACAAACCTTTGTCTAATATGTGGGTTTTGTGATTGATGAAACTGAAGTTCACACAAATCCTACCAGGTTCATGTATTTAACATTCAACCTACTCCCACCAATACCTTAAATCACAAGAGTTTTTTAGGATGCATGAATTTATATAAGAAATTCATCCACCATTAATTTTGCATTGCTTGAGCATTGAAACAAGCCAAAAATCAGAAAAATTTTCATTGGAATTATAAATAAAACTAAGTGTTTAAAAAGTTGAAGGATGCACTATTCTCCTATAATTGAAAGAACCTTTCTAGACTGAAACATGTGCATTCAGTAACCCATAGGAATTTTTCTTAAGTGGGGAGGACACCCAACTACATACTACTCATAGAACTTGTCCCAAGAAAATCTCAACTACAACACTTATCCCAAGGAAATCTAGGCATTGGTTTGAGCACTCAAGTAATGGTCACACTACATCCTTGGTGACAAAACTATCATCCATGTTGATTATCATCCTCTTCAATTCTTTAATTTCCATTTTAATATCCAGAAACAAAAACAATTAAAAAGGCTTTATAAATTCAACAATTTCATTTATTAAGTAATAATAGCCATAATAAAGTGGTTGATTTACTCATCATAATGCCTACTAAGTTCCTTCCCATTTTATATGTATGAAGTGCATCATATCAGTAATGAATAGTAAGAATAGCCCTAATAAATTGGTTGATTTACTCATCAAAATGCCTACTAAGGTCCTTCCCATTTTATATATACGAAGTTCACTTATCAGCAATGAATAGATCAATATTCGAATGACCCCTATTTTGGTATTGTCATGAACTCAATCCAACAACCACAGAGGTAAACTAAACACTTTTCCTAGACTACACAATCTAGAATATCTTATTGTACATGCTCAATCAATTGTTTCCTAACTAGACTAGGTCACCTCTTTTTTCCTAGAGAGGTCCACTCTTCATCATATGGAGAATTTTTGGGTGTGTAAATTTTGTTGCTTTGCAATGATACTTCTTTTAGCCTTTTGTTAGGAAACATGTGGAATATTATATGTCGATATTTTCACATTACAGCCAAAGAAACACTTCTAATAAAAAACTTGTTGTGTACTAGTATTTGCAAGTTCCCAACAAGCCATGGGAGTAAAATATATGTGGATATCATCAATGATTTTCCTATCACTTAGCCTAATAAGCAGAATTGTATCATTTTAGTAATTTTGCAAATTTTTAAAGATGGTGATGTTCATTCCTTGCAACAAGAAAATTGATGCCCCTAAATCTGAAACATACTTCTTTTGACAAGTTTGGAGTTATTATGGTTTATCATTGACCATCATTTCCAATCATGGCTTCATATCTTTATGAAATTATTGAAATTAATTGTGGAAACTTTCAAGCTATCAATTAGTGTGATATAAAGGCTAAGTTAGTTGACATGACCTTGGTCCATGCTCTTTGCATTTACAACCATCAAAACAAATAGTGGGATTATTACATGTCTCTACAAGGCACTCTCCTTTTGTAGTTGGTTATGGTTTCCAACATCATTTCCCTTATGAGATTCCAAATGCTATGTTAAATCCATCCACAATGCACATCCCACCAACAAAATAAGAAATTAAATGCTTCTTTATTTGTACAAAACTTGGCCAATATCCATAATAGGTCCCATGACATACTTCAATAAAAGTATGCCAAAAACAAGGCATTTCACAACATAGATCAAGTTTCTCCTCATTTTCAAGTTGGTAATAGAGTTTGGAATCACGGTAATGTCCTTACTATCCCAAAAGAAAAGTGGCATGACTCCCATGAAAGAGAAATAAGCTTGGATATGGTGTGTGGTGGATATAACCAAAGTTTTCACGGAAATACAAGCTCATAATTCATATGTTTGGAAGACATCCATATCTTTCCTAGATTGGATGATGCATTTATTGATGTAATTGGAGGTAAAGAAAATGTATTTGAGGAAGATAATTATAGTCTCATAATAAGAATGAAAACTAAGGACAGAAGGGGTGATATAATAGTCAATTTACCCTCAGATATTAGAAATGATCACTCAGTATAGAGAAATGTTGAGAGAAAGGAGCCTAATAGGTTGTTGATCAAGAATAATATGACAAGATCAGAATAGCTACAAATGTCATGATGAAGAGCAAGTGGTATTTCCCTATAAACTTATATCCTACAAAATTGTAGGCACTCACAATGGAAATAATGCTATTCAAATAAGATGCGATAATGAGGGGTGTAATGTTGTTATTTTGAAAAATATTGACCAAGATATTGATGAAGAAAAAAAATATCAACCTTTTTCAAGTCTTCATCCCTTAGACAGATCAAAGTGTGAGTAACTTAATCCTATATCAAGATTTCTTCCTAAATAGAGAAACATGCGAGCAACTTAATTTCCACATCAAGCCCTGTTCCTATTAGAAATCCATTGCAAATTTCATATTCCGTGAGAAGTTTGATAGGAAATGAGAGCAAAGAAAAATGTATAGATGAGTGGGCTTTAGAAGATCTCATTGTTTACTTTCCTATTCCATATTTGTACCTCTTGCAATGCCCAACATATAATATTGATGCATTTCAATGAAAACAAGCCATGAGTTCAAGTATCCATGTCGATGAAAACATCCCACAAGATTTGTTGTCTATTAAGAAATGTAAGTCTGAGTTTCTGGGAGAGAGTGTTGTAATCTTTTAGCTGAATTTTAGGTCGTGATGATGAGTTCGTTGGTTCAGCAGAAGAAAAATACAATTCAGCGACGAATAGGGATATGGGTCAATCCTCAACACCAATTTCCAACTCACTAATGATTGTCCATGTTGTAAAGAGACAAATTTATGCAGCCCTAAATCTTTGAAAGAAGTTCCAGTTATCATAATGTTCCACCAAGCACCCTAGAGGTGGGGGCGAGGGAGAGAGGAAATGTGGGAGTGACCTATGCAAAATCTCCCTACCAATTTTTAGGAAACATGGGGGAACGTTGAGGTCATAAAAATTGTAAAATATAGAAATATATGATATATCATTGAAAGTTTAATATTTATAATGTAACTGTATTTATCTTTATCATTATTTAAGACTTACATCATGAAGGATAAATGATAAAATTATAAATCGATGAATCATATAACTGAAACAAATTTAAAAGTTAAAACATACATCATACAATCATACATGTAAGTTTGTAACTATATAATCATATAATGTAACTACTAACAATGTACAATGAAAATAAAATTGAAGACTTCATATCATATCAAGATTCAAAATAAATTTTAAATTGAAGTCTACAATTCAAGTCTAAAACAGAAAACTTAAAAGCAAATAAGTTAATAACATAACATATGAATATAAAATGATATCATCGTAAATGATAATTTCTCAAGGTAATGCCCCACTAGTCTCTGCATCCAACTGCTGCACTAATACATCATGATCAACCATGTCACCATCTGAATCATAATCACTTGGATTCTCAAACATGCTAAGTGGAAAATCAACGAACCTCATCTGTGTCTCATCAAGTCTCTCCTCCATATCAACCTATGCATCATCCTCTAGATCAACATCCCATTGTGTTGTTGGTCCCTTAAAATACTCAGGTGTCTTCCTATGCTCAAGACTTAGGGCATTGTGCACAACATCTAACTTCTCAGCTCTTTTATAGGTAAGCATGTTCCTCTTGATAGAGTGGATGAATCTATATGTGTACCAATTCCTCTCTACTGCAGAGGAACTAAACATATAAGACAAAAAATGCATAGCTAGATGTTCGAGCTTTGGAGCACCATCATTTATCCTCCACCAAACAACCAGGTCATCTTGGGCTAGATCTATGCGATCTGCCCGAGCACCATGTGTGTTGAAGGGGCCACTAGGATATGTAAAATGAGAAAAATGTCTTAGAAACTTTTCTCCCTCCTCCTCACTATACATCTTTTCAATTGCAGCTAGGAATTAATTCTTTACCTATGGATCATCAATAGGAGGCACTCTCCCAGGAATTTCAACATACTATTTTTTGTTTAATGCATATGCTGCCATGTGCAAAGGTGTGTTCATGTGATCCAACCTACATTGAATGATGGGTTGAATCTGGGATGTATAGAACTCTAATGAGGGTTCCCTCTGTTGAATGGATGCCTTCACATTGTAGAAATTATACAACATGCATGTATTTCTTGGATTCACCCGATCTAACAATGTACTAAAGTTAAATATTGAATTGTTTCTACAAATATTGGTGGAATTAAAAACAAAATCTCAAATCACTTGAACATGAAGAAAGATCAACCACACACAACATAGATAATTTCCCAGGGAAATCTTACAGCTAAAAACCCCACTATATTCTATTGTATATTATATCATGGATCATGAAACAATTACATACAAAACTCTTCTCAAAAGATCCCTGAGTACATCAGCTAATTGTCTCACACTTTCATACAAAAATTGGAAAATTCCTTATCCAATTTACTACCTCTAGACAACCTGCCTTCATTGCACAATCCTTGCTGAATGTAACCCCTGAATTGATGCAATCATGCCTTACTTGACTACGCAAGGATCATGGGAACATACAATGTCTATTTACTTGCATGTGTGCAAGAGGATAATGTCACAACTGATAGTCAACTTCCCTTTCACCTAGAACTCAACTAGGTCTCCACTAGATCTGACATGCATGACACTAATATTAGTAAATCCTCAGTTGCAAGTGAGATCACTGCATGTGAATTAATTAATATTTAATTCAATTGATCTCTCACTACTTGTTTCTTCAGTTACAACTAGCACAATTGAGTTTAACTCACTTAACTGAGTTAAACTATTTACAACTTGCACAAACTGATGCACCACTGCACTTTGAACTCTGTTACAACTAGAATTACTTTGCATGTCCCACCAACCAACCTCTAACTTGAAATTCACTTAGCTAACTGATTTTTCCACTTTAGTTAACTATTTAAACTCCACATTGAGAATAGATTACAATTTAATGTCCATCTAAATTAAGGGATAATAACAATAGACATGCACCTAAAAATAGCCTGTGGGCCCCACCCTAGTGCAGGTGCTTAATTTTCACTAGGATTATGGGTGCCAAAAATTTCTTATTGAATCTCAAAACTCCCTCTCAAAAAGAAACGGATTATCCTTCACCCTGATCTTGTCTCTATGGTATTCGAATTTTCTCCTGGTGAGCGCCTTCGTCATAATAATTGCATCTTGATCTTTCGTGGGAATGTACTGAAGCAACATGATTCTCCTCTGCACACAATCTCTAAGATGATGGTACCAGATATATATATTCTTGGACCTACCATGAAACACAAGATTAATCAATATTTTAATGCAACTCTGATTATCACAATGAATCACTATCATATCCATCTGAGAACCAAATAAACCAACCAATATATTTCTCATCCAGATAGCCTCACATGCAGCTTGACTTGCTGCAATGTATTCCGCTTCCACTAAACAGAGTGCCATGGGTCTATAATTACTGGTGTACCAAGAAAAAACTGTAGATCCAATGCTAAAGATCCCTCCTAATGTGTTTTTTCTGTCTGATGGACTGCCAGCCCAATCTACATCTCTGAAGCCATGCAGCTTCACTCCATCCACCTGTCTGTGCCATAGACTATACTCTGATGTACCCCTCAAGTATCTCAGGACATGCTTCCCCACCTTCCAAAAGAACTTGGTAGGCTTAACCATAGCTTGACTCATCTGGTTAACTGCATAGAAAATGTCAGGTCTCGTTTTCACTAGATACATTAGCGAACCCAGTAACTGTCAATAGATAGTAGCATCCACTACCTCTCCAGAAGTAGCATCCTCTTTCCTCTAGTTTCCTAGAAGAGGAGTATCCATGGGTTTGCATCTCTTCATGTTAAACTTACCTAGTATCTCCTTTGCATAATTTCCTTGAGACACAAAAATTTCACTATCCCGCTGCCATATTTCCAATCCAAGGAAATAATGAAGGAGGCCCATATCCTTCATTTCGAACTCCCTTGCAAGATCCTCCTTGAATGAGTGTATCAGATTCTCATCGCCAGTCAAAATTAAATCATAAACATAAGGAACAATGATCAATAGCTTACTCTCAACCACAATTTGGTACAAGTTTTCATCTGCTTCACTTTTGGTGAAGCCTAGTCCGATGAAATAGTTGCCTATTCGAGTGTGCCAAGCACGGGGTGCTTGCTTCAACCCATACAACACTCTTTTGAGCCTTCACACATGTGACTTGTTGTTGAAGATATCAAAACCTTCAGAATTATCTATGTATGCCTCTTCATCAATGATCCCATTGAGAAACATAGTTTTCACATCCATCTGATGAATGCACCAACCCATCTGTACTGAGAGTGCAAGGATGGTCCTTATGGAAGAGTACCTTGTGACGGGTGCAAAGGTCTCATCACAATCTATCCCCTCGATCTGTGAGAAGCCTCGAACCACAAATCTGGCCTTGTATTTCTCCCCACTCCCATCAGCAACTTGATTTACCTTGTAGATCCATCTCGAACTTACCATTGATTTATCAACTGGTCTTGGGACAATTTCCCATGCACTGCTTTTGACAATGGAGTCATACTCCTCCACCATCGCATCAACCCAAGTAGGCTGCTACACTACTTCCTGGAAGGAATATGGTTCAGTTACAATACATTTTCTCATTAGAGCCATGTCTCCATTAAATTGGTCAGGAGACTGTCTTTGTCTGCGCTGTGAAGTAGGGGCTCCTACATTATGTTCAGCATCAAGTCTCAATCTATTAGCTTCCATGGTGCGATTTCTGCCATTTCTAATGGATGGATTTGCATGAGTGGCTTCCTCCACTCCATGAACCTCCTCATGTGGTTGATCCACATCTTGAGACTCATCTTTGCGAACCAACAATTTTTCCTCTGCATGCAAGTCCATCTCCCTCCTAAGGGCCAATGGCATGCCTTTCCCCTCATCAAATTTTATATCTCGTCGTACAACGGTCATTCTGTTGTTTGGAAAATACACACGATAATTATGGGGTGTTTCTGTGTACCCTACAAAATTCCCAATTTCAGCATTCGATTCTAACTTCTTCCTAGCATCCTTGGTCACATGCACATAAACAGATGAGCCAAAAATCTTAAAGTCTAAAACATCAGGTTTCTTACAATTGAAAGCCTCTTCAGGTGTACCCATGCCAAGTACCCTATGAGGACAATGGTTATGCACTTAAACCGCAGTGTTGCATGCTTCTACCCACAAATGCATTGGTAGGCCCTAATCATGCAACATTGCTCGTGCTTCACCCATGATTGTTCTGTTCTTCCTCTCTGTGACCCCATTTTTCTATGGGTTATGAGGCGCTATGAGTTCTCTTCGAATTCCTTCTTTACTGCAGAATTTCTTGAATTCATTAGATATGTATTCTCCACCATTATCATTCCTAAGAGCCTTCACTTACTTCCCTTACTCTTTCTCCACCAATGCCTTAAAGTCACAAAACTTAGAGAATGTTTTATCTTTATTCTGCATGAAGAAGATCCAACATTTACGAGAAAATTCATCAACAAATATTACACAGTACTTATGTTTTGTTGTTGAAGCAACCGATAATGGTCCACACATGTCTATATGAACTCTCTCAAGGATCCCCGAAGCTCAATTCTCCTTCTCATGAAAGGTGGACTTTACATACTTCCCCATGGTGCGACCCTTTCACTGATCTAACTGAGCAAGTGTTCCCATTGGAAGTCTAGTATATATTTGTTGCATGACTTTCAAGGCTCCATGATGAAGATGGCCCAATCGCCTGTGCCATAATTCACCCTCATCCCAGCTCACCACTTTTTATGCCTTGCCCATCATGGCAGTGCAACCATCTACCTCCAGCTTGTAGAGATTCTTAACTTGAATCCCTATCCTCTTGGCTTGACCTATTGTTTTATGTCACAGGAAATATTTTCCATCACTAAAAATAACGTCATAGCCTCTGTCCTCCAACATTGTGACTGAGACCAAATTTTTCTTCAGACCTGGTATATGCATTACATATTTTAATTGAAATGGTTTACCTGAATCCCTCTGAAAGGTAATGGTACCAATACTGGTAGCATGATACCATCCATCGACACCCATCTGAATATGCATCTAGAGATATTATTCCTCCATGTCACTGAAAATTTCCTTATCTCTCGTCATGTGAAAGGAAGCACCACTATCTAAATACCACACCAATCCCAATGCACTTGACACCATGCATGAAATCGAGGAGAATTCAAGCTCCAATAATGAGGCAAGGGCCTCACCAACTGCAGATCTAGCAGCCTTCTTGTTCTTCTTATTTTGTGGAAAGTTAGTAGAAAAATGCCCGTGTTTGTGACAGTGAAAACACTTCACCTTGGACATGTCCTGCTTCTTGCCTTTAGACTCGGATTTATAATGTAATTTCTTCCCCTTGACCTTCTTCTCCTTCACATCAAAAGCACAATCCTCTTCATCATCATGCTTTGATGAAGAACCATCTCTGGTGTTCCGTCTGAACTCCTCCTGAACCAAATCTGACCATAGTCGTTCCCAATCTGGCAATTTTTCTCGTCCATTGACAGAGTTTTCATAACTGTGCCAACTCTTAGGAAGTCCTAAGAGAGCCAAAATCACAAAATCATCATCAGTGACTGTCATTTCCACACTCCCAAATTCATCTCAATATTGGACAAACTTCGTGATATACTTTGGAATGGTGTCGTCCTTTTCCATTATGATCTTCCTGAGTTTATCTTTGAGCGCCAATTTCCTATGGTCACTGCTACTTTGGAATAGATCCACTAAAGCCTTACACATATCATATGGTGTTGATTTCCCATGGAGGCTTGAGACAATGTCTTCTTGTACTCCCCCTAACAGGATCCTCCTCGCCTTTGCCACTTACTTTTTCCGTGCATCAAGATTGGCAGTATTTGCAACATCTAGCTTAGGAGAATATTTTTCAATGAATTCCTTCAAGCCATTTTCTTCAAGAACTGCCTCCATCAGGTACTTCCAAGAAATGTAGTTTTAGATGCCTTCGAGTGCATACTCTAACTTAAAGCCATTGAAATCCATTTCAATATTGAATCAGCTGTAGCACCACGAAATTCTTTTTGCAAATTCGAATTCTATCCAGTCACACACTAGTACAAAATGGCTAATTTGTTACTAAAAAAACGACTAAAATTTGCATATAAATGACTATTTTTCGGTCGGTGACCAATAGTAGCTAATTTACAGTATCTTATAACGCGACCAACTTTTGGTCGTTTTTAGCTTAGTCATTAATTGGTTATCTCAATTTTGTTATCTAGTTGTATATTTGGTCATTGATTTGGTCATTGATTTAGTCACTGATTTGATCACTAATTTAGTCATTCATTTGGTCTTTCATTTTGTCACTGATTTAGTCATTCATTTAGTCATTCATTTGATCACTGATTTAGTCATTATTTTAGTCATTGATTTGGTCTTTTATTTGGTCATTAAATGTCGCAATTAATGACTAAATATATTACTATATGATCACCCGAGAAAACCAATTAATGACCTAAGAACTATGACCAACATGTTGGTCGTGTTATAAGATACTGTAAATTAGCTACTAATAGTCGTATATATGCAAAATTTAGTCATCATTTGTAGTCACAAATTTATCATTTGCAGTAGCCATTTATTCATTATATAAATGACTAATTTAGTAGTTTATATTCATTTCATTAATAATCATTATAAATGACTAATTTAGTCGCATATTCATTTTATTTGTGTTCATTATTAATCAACATAAATTAATTTGTATGATTTAAAAAATGTCATACAATGTGCATGTTCATCTAATATGAAAACACAAAGTCATATATTTTAATTACAAAACTAAACAACATCAAGTGCAACTATAAATAATTTCAACCACATAAATTATATTATATGAAATGTTAAAATATTACAATATGAGTTTCCAACTTTATATTAGTTGGACTACAATTTACACATGAAATGATGTTTCATCACTTCAAAACATTATCATTGTGTTGTCAAGGCATTACAGCTGAATTCACCAACTCTGAAGACTTGATCATCAATCTTTATATGTTTGTCTTATGCGAGATATTGGTTCTAAGGGTATCACCAAACCAGTTCTCCTCTCTCTTTTTGCATTTGTCGCTCCAATGTTATTGCTCTTCTCTTTTTTCAATTCATGCTTCTTACCATCAATACTGATTTCATTTTCTGAAAACAAAAGAAAATACAATGCATTGTAAGAAATGAAAGACAATGAACACTAGAATATAACATAAATTAGACTATAAATATTTTATACAACATATACCTTAACATCAACAATGTCAAAACAATTTTCCTTCAGCATCAATTTCTGCAAAATAAATGTCACGCTATTCTTTCCCATTTCTCAACATGCTACATACGATAAATTGAAAATCACATAAAACCAAGAGCAAACCCTTTTCTAACCAAAATAAACAAACAAACAATGCCTCTAATAAAACTTCATTATAATATTAGCAAATGAAAAGAGAGCTAGTGGACCATTTGTGTTGTTTGACTTTGCCTATTTTTTTATAAAGTGCTCGAGCTTCAGGAACCAACAAATGTGAGAACAGCTAAAAACTAACCAACCATTCACTTGTCAACATGAGAGATCACAAATAAACTACAAAATTGATCAGGCATTAAAATTGTGAGCAGACTACCTTGAAATTTTCTTCTTGAGAAATACCTCAAAATCCCCTCGTTTCTAATAAGATTCCTAGCTATGTACCTCCATCCTTGATTTCCCTTGTTGTATCTTGAATAAAGAATATCCCTTCAACAACCAATTTTGAGAGAATCCTACCAAGTAACTCAAGAGCCTTGTGCGCATCAATAGTAGCATCCTCCAATGAAAATAGTACAATCTCCAACCTAGAAACATCAAAATTATATATAGTTATAATGTTGAAGAGTGTAACTAGGTAGGTCTTCCTTATAATGACTATGTAATTATGTACTTATGTAAAGATGAAGTCAATAATAATAAAATGAATTTTTGGTTTACTTGCTTCATGGGTTTCGTGAGCAAGATTCTTAGTATAGGTCTATAGACTTCTTCTTGATGTCTATTAGGTACATAAGTGTAATTAAGAGTCATGTAAAAGGCGTGAAGAATAACCTCAAAGACGTTGCAGAAGAATGGCTTACAAACGTTGAAGATATGCCTATGAAGTTGGCCTACAAACAAATGTTAAAGTCAGCCTACTTAATGGCTATAAGGTCGGCTTAATTACTTGGCTAGAACTACTATATATACCCTACATATGCTACGGTTAAGAGAACATATCTGCGGATGATACTGAGGTTATACAACGTGCAAAAGAAGAAAATTTTGTGGATTCTACTGAGGCAATACAACATAAAGAAGGGAGCAAAGATTAAGTTAACATCTGGGGTAGAACACATTAAAAGAAAGAACAGATTTGCAGATCTGTCTCTGAGGTACTGCAGATATTTAAGTAACAATTACAGTCATGTTTGAAGTTAACAAAAGGTGGAAGAAAGAACAGGAATTACGTATTAGTTTGAAGGTATAACAAATCAGATCTAAGGACGAGATTGTCTACGTATAAGTCTGAAGGTGACAACGTTTGAAAGATAGCAAATACAAGAACAGTTTTGATTGCAGACTGCAGACTTATCTAAAGGAAGCACTGAATGATACACCTTCCAAGGTAACTGAAGGAGGTATTCTACAGAAGCAGCTAAAGGTTAGTAATTGTTGAAGTAACTAGAAGATTGAGATATTGACTAAAGGATATGATTAAGTTATCTCTGAGGAAAGAATTTTAAAAGTCAGAAACCTCAAGTAAGGAAGGTAAATCAGAGATTTACCTTCCTAACTTATTGCAAAATACTCAGCTACAAGAAAGATCAATTTTGTCTCTACATTTGTATAAGCACTTTGATAATTGACTTGATGAAAGATTAACTCAGCAAGCTCACAAGTAGTTATCAAGAAGAGAATTTGTATTAATCTATAGCCCTTAAATTCTTAACATGGTATCAGAGCTAGGTTATGATCAAAGGCAGTTTGAAAGGACTCGAAACATTCTAAAAGGACCTATGTCAAAAGGGCTCAAATCATAGTAAGACAGTCCAATAATTAAACTAGGTGCAAGTTCACAAGAAAGGTCAATCTCAATGACATCACAGTGTTGAAATTACCTCTGCCTCAATTCAGTACTACTCTTATAAGATTATTTCGATACCACAATAGTGAGGAGAATGAGTTATAAAGGTGTATTTACAGTTAAGGCTCGGTGTGACAAAAAGATATCAGTATAATCCGTATTACAGTGAAGATATTCAGTGTTATAATCACAGGTCAACTACAGTCTCGGTATAACCAATCACATGATGAGTATGACACTACAATTTGGAACTACCACAATAAAAAATCTATCACTGTTTCATGCTACCACAGTGAGAAAGGTCTCACTGGTTCAGTGCCATCACAGCTTGATGAGAAGTATGCCATTTCAATTTGATGGTATCATGACATAGGGTCTCACAGAAATGGTCAACAGAAGTTAGAGACATGTACAGTGAAGTATTTACAATCGAAGCACAAAATAAGGTCAAAACAGTAATACGTATACACAGTGAAATAGAACATTCGAGGATCTTGGAATAGCTGCTTACATTGAGTTTGAAAGAATCTGAATTCTTTCCTATGAAGTTGACAGTGCAAGAACCAACTAAAAGAAAGAACTAGTTTGAAGGTATAACAAATAATATCTAAGGACAAGATTGTCTACGTATAAGTCTGAAGGTGACATCGTTTGAAAGATAGTAAATACAAGAACAGTTTTGATTGCAGACCTATCTAAAGGAAGAACTGAATGATACAACTTCCAAGGTAACTAAAGGACGTATTCTACAGAAGCAGCTAAAGGTTAGTAATTGCTGAAGTAACTGAAATATTGAGATATTGACTAAAGGATATGATTAAGTTATGTCTGAAGAAAGAATTGTAAAAGTCAGAAACCTCAAGTAAGGAACCTTCCTAACTATATTGCAAAATACTCTTTTACAAGAAAGATCAATTTTGTCTCTACATTTGTATAAGCACTTTGATAATTGACTTGATGAAGGATTAACTCAGCAAGCTCACAAGTAGTTATCAAGAAGAGAATTTGTATTAATCTATAGCCCTTAAATTCTCAACATATAATTCATAATCGCACATGACCATAGACTGTAGTAGTCTTGAAATAAACTCGAACTTGAATAAGAACAAACACAAAATTTCAATTTTGTGGTTTATATGATAGCCATTTGATAATAGCTCACTCAGCATCCATGTTTCAGGCAGTATTTGGTGTCTTTTTATGTGGAAAATTTTCCAATGGGGCTAGATGTTTCGACCTTTTCTGTTTGGATCTAAGCTTAATATGAATATGTATTGGATTTTTGTTTTAAATGAAAACATAGGTTCTTCTTTTTTCCTTTTCTGTTTTTCTCCCTTTACATAATACATATATATGTTGTGAATTTGCGTAATCTTAAACAAAATAAACAGTCATGTTAATATGTTTTAACATGTTGCAATTTTAAAATTTATAGCTAGAGTTTTGGAGGAAGCATGAGAACAGTCTTATTCACATTGTTAGGATCCAGACAGAAATAAACAATATATAGTCAAATAGAGCTATCAAATACCCCTACTTAGACAGAGAGACCTAGAGGTAAGAAAAAGGTTGTGGGATAACATTTGACAATCCAAATCATTGCCTTTACATGGCACACGCCATGATAAGATTCTAACCCATAATAATCTTGAGAAGAGAGGCTTTCATGGGCTGAAGAGACGTTGTGAAGATGTTCAACCATCTGTTGATACAAGCAAGACTAATAGATACATGAGCTTATAGTTACATAAAGGAGAATATATGAATGGAGATTGCAGAACAGTGTATCATAAATTTTGCAAAGGCATTGTTGCGTATTTGTTGAAAAAATCAACTTTTTGGAAGTTTACTTTTATCATTGTTTGGACTTGTGAGGATATAGTCAGTAGAGAAGGAACCATATGGAGGTGTCACCATTTCAGTCAGGGAAACCCTACAAACCAAGATGAGGCTGCCTACTTGAGGGGAAAATAATATAATCAATGTTGGAACTTGAAGGAGGTAATGGACAGAGTCTACACAAAAGGGACGCAGAAATGTTATAATATGGAATAAATGACTGGTAAACCAGAGTCTTCGCTTTTAAGTTTGTACACAATCCTTGAAGTGTGGATATGTCTAAAATTTGACAGAGCAGCCAATAATAAGCTACCTAGGTAAGGATAGAGGAGTTCTTGAGGATGAGAGGGGAAGTTAGACTCACCTATGCTTTAGGAATAGGTCAAGCTACTACATAATATCTCACAAAATTGTACAGTGGATAAGGTTTAGCCAGGTGATTTAAATTATAGCAAATATTTTTTGGGTCATGGCAGTTTCATATTTTAGGTATGGACCAGTTTTGGGATGGCGGTTTCTGAAGTATAGTTTACATATATTCCTGAAATTGCAGGTTTGTAGACCCACTAATATAATAACCAGTTTTATATAAAAATAAAACTTCTTTCTATTTTTTCCTTTAAAGAACAACATAGGATTTCCGATTTCTAGAGTTTGGATATGTTTGGGATTGTGGCTAGCTAGGAATCAAATGATTTTAGAGGATACATAAATTTTATACTTTCAGGTGGTCCATCAAATAAGAGCTTTATCCTTGGAATACAATAGGCCAATTGGGGATGGACTGATGGATGAAGGGGGCGAACTGATGGACAAAGAATTTTTGGGATTTTCAGATGAATCATCTGAGGGTCTTCCAATCTGGTCCTGCCCTAGTGTGCTAGGTCTACCTAAACAGCTCACCAGTATTCAAGACAGTTTTGTACCCTGGGGCAGTGGGTTTGCAGCAGGTGATGTCAGAAGAGGATACCTTTTCATCCATACAATGCTTGGGTGGTTGTATCTAAGGCAGCTCCCAATCTGGTTCCTTTACTCATGCGTGTGTGGAGCTCAGAGACACAACTATCCAGAAGTCCAAGTGTATTGAAGGCTCGTGTTCACAGGTTACTCATCCCTTAGGTTTTAGAAAGGTATCCAGCAATCTCTCTTTGGATTGTGGTAGGGTTTCGGAATTCTACAAGTGGATTCATGTCTGGATTTCATGATAAGTAGTAATTACCATGGGTTTACCAGTGATCAACCGACGGCGGCAAATTTGGATCCTAGTCTCCACTTGGAGAGGGGTAGTTAAGTTATGAATCCTGTATCAGATGGTCAGGTGAATGGGTTTTGGCAGAGCCGAAAGTGTGTCGAGAGGAGAAAGGATCCAGTAAACTTGGGTGTTGGAAAAAGTTGTAAAGATGGATGGAATTTTAGATATGGTGGGATCAGCAATCGTTGGGAAGTTTCAGGGAAGGAGAAAGGCGGAGAAGATTCTAAAGTAGTGGTTGGTGGGAAAATTGGTGCCGTTCTTGGACTATCTACCAAATTGTTTTGCGCTAACTCAAGAATGATTGGCTTTTGTACTTTGATCTCACCAAGTTGCAAAGAAGGTTCTAAATAGTCAATCGAAATGGGGCTTCCAACCATTACTCTTCAAACATTAGTCACCTGTGTTTGATGCAAAGATGAAAAGAATGGACTGTGTTCCAATCTGGGTAAATTAACCAAGTATTCCTGTAACCTTTTGGCCCAATGATGTCTTCAGGGAAATCAGAAACTCCCTTGGCATTTTTATAAGCAGATCTATCCTTCAGGAGTACAGTAGTTATGAATATGGCTTACATATTAGTGGGTGTGGATTTAAGGGAGGGCTTGGCATAGGCAATTGCTCTAAAAAAGGTTACCTATAGTTTGAATAAATTATGGAATATGAAGGCATTCATTTTCAGCGCATGAGATGCCATTCCTATTGCCAACTTGCAGTGGAATGAAGCATGCCTAACTAGAAACAGAATTGGCCCTGAAAAGAGTCTCAAGCTGAGGATTCTAGAGAAAAGTTGGAAAAGGTAGACACCAAGTAAAAAGGGGTAGACTCAAACTTATTTAATGGACACAGGCTCTGATGGTGTTGTGGAGGGTGTATAGGAAAAACTTCAGTTGCCATTGACTCCCTTGGAGTGTCCACAAAAAGTAGTCAAGTTGGAGACTAAGCATACTCCATAGAAATATCCACAGTTTAAGCTCATAGAAGCAGGATATCCAATTAAAGAACTTACTAATTTAGTATGTCCCCAACCCAAAGGCCTCCTTGAATTTAATTTTTGATGAATCTTCTTTTCAGTTTTTAATATCAAAATTATTTGATTGGCCTGATAAGGAACCCACTTCTTCCATTAATACTGTGAACTTGAGTGATGATAAGGAGTTCATGTCCATATATGAGGACAAAATGTTGATGCCTAAAAATATAATCTCCATCCTATAAATAAGGAGGGTTTTATTTTCATTAATGATGTTGAAGGTGGCTTAGCATTTGTGGATGAAAAAAGCTCACTAAATTAGTATTAAGGGAAAAAAATCATGTATGTCATTAGCACAAAAACACACTTGTAATGAGATATTGTTTGGTAGTAAATAACTGTTGCTGGAAGGAGTTCCAAGAGGAACAAATGCCCTGTTAGTCAGTTTTAAATTATTTCCCTAACCCTAAACAAGGATTTATTCAATCCCTCAAAAAAATTGTTCTTAAGGGGCTAGTTAATGTGCACACACCAGATGTTATGCGCTACATTGAACTATTAATGTATGGGGTAGAATCGTAAGTGACTTGGAATGGCTTTTTATGGGATGGCAATTTACGTTTATTGATGCTAGGGAGGTGGGAGGACTAATCTTTGGGTGGAGAAAACAATCCTTCACCTACTCTAATTGTTGGTCATTCTCTTCAGATTTGGGTGCTAACTATACTGCCAAGACCTGCCAAGAGAACTTTCTCTCCTGAACATATATGGCCCATATACTGACAAAGTTGAGTGTTGGGACAGAGTCTTCCACCGGGGATGGCTCAACCAAGGTTTGACAATTTTGGGTGGGAATCTCAATTTCTCCTTGGGTGCTTCAGAGATATAGGGACCTGCTCATGTGGATTATCTATCAAAGTATAGTTTTGAAAAACAGATGAAGTAGAGCTGATAGATATTGAGGTAATAAAGTTCTCCCCTACATAGAGAAATAAGAGGGCTGGAGTAGATAGAATTGTGAAAAGGTTGGACCATTTTCTTATATCAGACCTCTTTTTAGATGAAGCTATCAGATCAAATAGTCAGTCTTGTGTGTAGGGGACTCTGGCCACTCCCCTGTAATACTAGAATTGGCTCCTACTAAGAAAAAAGCCCTCGTCCCTTCAACCTAGATCCTGAATGGTTAAGGAGGAGAAATATGTCAAGAAACTAAAGGATGTCTGGATTTCATTTGATGGTTCTTCTCAGGGATCAGCTGCTCTACAATTTGAGTAGAACCTCAAAAGGGCTAAACAGGTCCATTGAGTTGGCAACTTAAAAAATACACAAGGAGAGGTTGCTCTAGGAAGTGGAGGCAAAACTAGATTCCCTGTACACAAGTGATGGTTTTGGTTTCTTAATTGAGTCACAAAATTAGAGGTGAATGAGCTGGAAACAAAGAAGCAATGTTGCGAACTTCAACATCAGGAGACAATCGGAAAGGGTCTAGAAAACCAAAAAATCGTAAAAATCAGGAAAATATCAGTAAAAATTGGCAAAAATTGGCCACGCCAAAAAATCGTGATTTTGAGATAAAATCGGGATGTTATCGAGATGTTTGCAACACTGCAAAGAAGAGGGCTCTGCTTTTGGATAAAGAAAATTCCTGGAGTCTAAAAAGTAGGGCATCGTGGCTACAAGCTTGGGTTGAAAAGTCGTCATTTTTTTCATCATTTGCAACCTAAAGGAAAAAAATACACTGTGGAGGGTAGAAAAATCAGACGGATTACTGGCAACTAGCTTCAAAGATATAGTGCAAGAGGGTGTGAGTTATTTAGGATCTATTTATAAGGGTGAGCAAAGAGCAACAATAGCTTAGGTTTTAAGAATGTCTACATTCTTCCCTAGTTTTGTAAATCCTGAAGACAACCAAAATGTAATGGATTCTTCAAAGTTTTCAAAATATAAGAGCCACAGACCTGATGGGCTGCCTGTGGAATTCTTATGAGGATGTTTTCATTTCATAGAAGAAGACTGGTGGAAAGTTAATGAGAAGTCCATATTCTCTGGAAAAATCCTGGCATCCTATAATGCTACCTTTACTGCACAGTGCACTGATTCCAAAGACTGATAACCCCAGTTCATTTCTAAAATTCAGGCCGACTTCATTCTGTAATTTCATTTATAAAATCATCTCCAAGATAACTTCCTGTAGGTAAAAGGAGATTTTTCCAAATCAGATTTCTGGTGAGCAATTTAGTTTCCTGGAAGTGAGGTCGATCCATGAGAATGTGGGGGTGGCATAAGAAGAATTACATTCTATTAAAGTGGAGAAGCTCAAGGCTATGGTGGTGAAGATGGAAATTTCAAAGGCATATGACAGTCAGCTGGCTCTACCTGTGATTAATGATAATACATTTGGAATGCTCTGCACAGATTGTTACATTTGTGATGAATTGTGTCACTTGTGTATCTTTCTCCACTTATTATAAATGGAGCTGCAGCTCAGTTTTTTAGACCTGAAAGTGAGACAGGGATGCCCCCTTTCTCCATTATTGTTTCTTATTGTAGCAGAATGCCTTACTGGTGCTTTGAAGGAAACTCTTAGGGGTTCAAAATTCTTAGGGAATCAAAGTTATAAATACTTGTACTTTGTCAAATCTTTTTGTTGGTGACATACTTGTCACTAATTTTCTGCGATGACTCTAGGAGGGATGCAACTAGACTCAAACATATTATAGATCTTTTATGCTTGGCAACAGGTATGCAGATCGATTTGGACCAGCACCATTTCCTTTTGTGGTATCACTGACGAGGATTAAGTCTTTCTGTCTCCTCTGTTTCCTCATTTCTCCACTATTGTTTCCTATTGTAGCAGAAGGCCTTAGTGGGGCTTGAAGGAAGCTCTTAGGGCTGGATATTTTAAAGAAATCAAAGTTGAAAATACTTGTACTTTGCCATATCTTCTTTTTGTTACTAAATTTCTGTGATAGCTCTAAGAGAAGTGCATATAGACTGAAAGATATTATAGATCTTTTCTGCTTGGCAACAGGGATGTGGAACAATGACAATAAGTACCCGTTCCTTGTGGCATCACTGATAAGGAGCAAGTCTTTTATGTCTGCTCTGTTTCCTTATCAACTGTTTGATATGGAGAGTGATATGGAGTACCTGGACTTTATACTTTACCCAAATAAATATCAGGAAACATGTCAGCAATGTCTTATCACAAAAGTGGAGAAAAAAATTAAACTTATGGTGCAATCATTGGTTGTCTAGAGGGGGTCATTTGGTCCTGGTCAAAGAAGTGTTAGAGAGCTGGATGTCTTTATCCTGGATACAAAAGGGAATTTTGGAGGTAATTAGAAGGTTATACTACAGATTTATTCGATCTAAGTGCAAAGATAGAGAGTGTATACCACTAGTTAATTGGAAGAGGATATCAGTTCCAGAAGCCCAGGGTAGATAGGGACTTTAGAACATTTTCTTATTTTCCAAAGCTTTATAAGCAAAAAGTGCATGGAGACTTGGAGTGATGGCTCACATGCCCAAGTGATAAAAGAAAAGTATATTTCCTATGAAGCAATGGATGGCTAATAAGAAATCCTGTAAAGAGCCTAACTAATGGATGGTTGTCTTCACTTTTCGATTAGTAGGTAACATACTTGTTTGGAGTGATGAGGCGAACAAGGGTAAAATTTGGGGTGGATTCCTGGGTAGTTTGTGGTAATGATTATAGGATTCCAGACCATATCACTCTGTATTTGCTATCCAGGGGCTTCTTTGATCTATCACAAATTGCCAATGTGAACAGAACCACTATTTGGCATCAAGTATTGGGAGGGATCTGGATCTTGGGGAAGAAGATGCAGATATATATTATATGGGATTTGTATATTGACAAACTTAGATCCAATTTTGTGAGGTTAAAGAATGAGGAAGATCAATTGGCATGGTCAATAAATCTTGTTGCACTCAAATTGTCAAAGTTCCAAGGAAGCGGAAGTACCAATTTTTTCAGCTAGATTGGATCACTTATCAGCAATCATTCTATCTCTTTATCCCACATCTACACAAAAAGGAATCATATGGCTGATGGATTGTCAAAGGAGCATCTCAGTCTAGCTAGAAGTGGCTGGGTCATCATGGAAGATCAGGCTGAACTGTGCTCACAATTTACTCATGCTTCTTTCTACTACGGTTTTCATTTTCTGTTGACAAGGCAATAAATAGCATGTTTTTAATGACTGAATTTGTATAAGAGAACTGTGCAGAAATATATTTTGATGGACAAATGGCAACAGTTATATTCTGTATTATTTTGATTACCGTTGATCTCCATTTTTGTAGAAATATGTAGGATGATATAAAGTGTTTACTATAAGGAAAGTATATGATGGACATATCTATATCTTACTGTTGACCCGTGTTAAGGTTATTATGAATGCTTTTATCATCTGCTGTATGTAATTTCACTCTATATGAAATAAAATTACATTTTTTTTGGTCGAGAAGAAAGGATTTCTAGAGATAACATATTTCTAAAAAGATTTTTAAGATGCAGGAATATCAAGCACACTACACAACCAGCATCAGAAATTATTGCAATAGGAACAAACCTTGTTGCCTGAGTGCCAGCTTCCAGGGACCAACCGTTGTTTTTGCTGTTGTTTCAGCTGTTGCACTTGTGTCTGTTGGGATATGACTGGTTTTGTGCTACCTTCTTTACTGAATGTGGTGAAGTTTGGAGCAGATGCTGTAGACAAGGTTTGTTTTAACTCTTGGATCTCTTGCCTTTGAGAACGGCATATAGCTGTCAATTTTTCATACTTTGATGTGATTTCTGCCTTTTCTAAGCGCACCTGCTCCAACTCTTCTTTCAATCTATCCACTTCTACTTGTAAGATTTCTTTGCCAAACACACTAGTTCCAGTGGTGGGCTTATGGTTATCGAAATCTGCAACAAATTCATTAAATGAATCGTCATGAAATGGCCCACCAAATTCTGAAGCTGAAGCCTTCACTGGAGATACACCAGAGTCGATTGTGTTTTCATCCCCTTGGTCAGTATCTTCAGAGCTAAGCCTTATCTGGCTTATATCTGAATTCATTTCATCATATCCCTGCCGAGTTGTAGGTTGTGGTGAGGCATGCACCTTCTTCTTAAAGTTTGACATACCACTTTTCAAAATGTGTCCAGCTCTGGGCTGGTTTTCCTTTGGTGAACTTAAAATGCCTTGTTTTGGATGAGTTTCAGGGCTTTGTGACCTCTGCTTGAATACACTTTCACTCCCAGGATCCTTATCAAACACGGGGCCTTTGTCATCCACAGGCACAGATTCCTGTGCATACTGACTTGACCAAAATGCTCCTAAAGAGCTCCCACTACCAACACCACCTTGCATTGCCTTTGAATCTGGTTGTACAATAGGCGGTGACTGACGATCTTGGTCTTTCAATGTAGGTGGAGGTGGTGGTGTTCTGGATGGGAGTGGAGAAGTTCACCTTGTTGCCACAGGATTACCTACCAAAGTGATGTTCCAATTTGTCTGCATCAGGATAAAATACATAGCTACATGCCCACTCATACTTCTTCATTTGTCAACAATGAGTATAGACTCTACAGAAATGCAAAACTATTCCACAGTCATCTTACCATGATCTTGGGCATCCATAGAGGACAGTCTTATTCACTTCTGTCTGGATCCTAACAATGTGAATAAGACTGTCCTCTATATCTAGACTTCATCCTCTGTTGCCGCCTTGACTTGCTCTACAAACCATGGTTGCAACCATGTATTTGTAGTGGTGCCCAGGGATGAGTACTCCGCTTCCTTCTGCTGTAAATTTTCCTTTTCCTCCTGCGTGATCTAACATCTTGCTCGGGGTTTTCATCACTGTTTGCCCTAGATGATTGAAGAGGTCGAATGGGGCGGACAACACTGTTTTTCTGAAATCATTGTCCCCCTCACGAGCTGCTAGTCCTTCGCCACTTAGGTTAGGTTGCAACCATGTATTTGCAGTCGTGCCGAGGGATGAGTACTCTGCTTCCTTTTGCTGTAAATTTTCCTTTTCCTCCGGCGTGATCTAACATCTTGCTCGGGTTTTTCATCACTGTTTGCCCTAGATGATTGAAGAGGTCGAATGCCCTAGATGATTGAAGAGGTCGAATGGGGCGCACAACTCTGTTTTTCTGAAATGATATTCACTATGGCGCCTTTTTTATTTTCATATAGTTACACAATTGATAGGATATTCATTATGGCGCCATAGTTACACATTTGAATATTTATTATTATTTAAAAATATTTTAAATTAATGTTACACATAGGATATTCATTATGGCGCCATAGTTACACATTTGAATATTTATTATTATTTAAAAATATTTTAAATTAATAACATTAATTAATAAGAAAAATAGAATACGTTAATTTTATTTTTAGTGAATTACCAAATTAAATATTTATGATTTTTTACATATATTTTATTTTAAATTAATAATACTTAATTGGAAAATAGAATTCTTTATAGATTAAATTGAAAATAGAATTCTATATACATTAAATTGAAAATACTTAATTGGAAAATATAATTTTATATTGATTGGAAGGTTACTATTTTTAGATAGTTAGGAAATTGAATATTTATAATTATTTTCATATATTTTAAATTAATAATACTCAATAGTAAAATATAATTTTATATAGATATGTTTACAGTTCTATATAGATTTGTTTTGGAAATTTTAAAAAAAAAATGAGAAGTGAAGTGGACAAATTATTTACTTGATGGGTAGTAACCACTAATAAAACTATACATTTATAGTTGTACTTTTACACAAGTGTTAAGGACCACATAAATAATTATGGAAGTAATCCTAGTTAAGTATTCATATCCATTTTTTATGCAAAGATTTACTCAAATTATACTGGAAATTAAACTATGGTAAATATGTTATTAACTAGAGTATAAGCTATCTTCAAAGATTTTATTTTTAAATAATTTTTTTACAAATCTTAAGAATAAAAGATCAGTGAAAATATATTTTGAAATCATGAATGAATATTGCAACCATATCCACGAATTATATATATATAGAGAGAGAGAGAGATAATATTAATAATAAAAAGTTTCTTATAGTTAAAATATGTGGGTTTGTAAACATGACTAAGTGAACATGGCTTATGAAAATGACTAGGACTTAGGGTTGGTCCATGCTCCTTTCCTCAGTCCTCCTCCGTGACAGGTCCTGTGGGTGTGATACGACTAGTTGGGGTCAGGGCTCACCGCTCGACCCTTCCTCCCAACGCGCCCATACATGTCGTTCAAATATAAGTGGCAGACATTATGGTTGAGAACCACCTATAGGTGAGATGGTAAGGCTTTGGAGTTTGTTATGGCAGGTCAGGTTTGATTCCTGCCAAGGCCTTTCAACCTTTAACAATTTTTTAGCCAATGTGGAAGAGCCACGTGGTGGCCTCTAGTTGGGCCACGTGGAAACTTCCCATTGGGCCACCAAAATACACTGCAACCAATAAAATTCGACCAAATCACACTTCAATATCAAAATTGCAATATTTCATTTCTAGAGCGACACAATTAACAATTACTAACATAAATGACTAATTCATACACTACTTGTACTTATTATTTGGTCATATATTTAGTCCTAGATTAAATTAGTCATTTTAGTTAGTCGTTTTTAGTTTGGTCACTTATTATCTAGTCATATATTTTAGTCCTAGACTAAATTAGTCATTTTAGTTAGTCGCTTTTAGTTTGGTCACTTATTATATAGTCATATATTTTATCCCTAAACTAAATTAGTCGTTTAAGTTAGTCATTTTTAGTTCTGTCACTTAAAATTTCTCAAATTTAGTAGTAATTCACTTGAAATAATTGTGGTGACTAACTTTTTTAGTCACCTAGTCACTAATTTCATCATTTTCTACTAGTGACAAAATCAACTCGTACTTCACTTCTGCAATTTCCTATGCTCTGATACCATGTATAAATTATACAATATACATGTATATCTTGGATTCACTCGATATAAAAATGTAATAAAGTTAAATACTGAATCTCTTATACAAATATTTGTGGAATTGAAAAACACAATCGCCAATCACATGAACATGAAGAAAGATCAATCACACACAACAGAGATAATTTCCCAGGGAAATCTTATACCTAAAAAACCCAATATAATTTATTGTATATTATATCTTGGATCATGAAACAATTACATACAAAACTCTTCTCACAAGAGCCCTCAATAAATAAACTAATTATCTCACACTGTGATACAAAAATTGGAAAATTCCTTAGCCAATTTACTACCTCCAGACAGTCTACCTTCACCACACAATCCCTGTAGAATGAAATCCCTAAATTGATGCAATCCTACCTTCCTTGACTGCACAAGTATCATGGGCACATCCAATGTGTGTTTACTTTCATGTGTGCAAGTGGATAATGCCAAAACTGATAGTTAACTTCCCTTTCACCTAGAACTCAACTAGGTCTCCACTAGATCTGACATGCACGCAACTAGTATTAGTAAATCCTCAGTTGCATGTGAGATCATTGCATGTGAATTAATTAATATTTAATTCACTTGATCTCTCACTACTTGTATCTTCAGTTACAACTAGCACAACTAATTTTAACTCACTTAACTAAGTTAAACTATTTACAACTTGCACAAACTCATGCACCACTGCACTTCGAACTCTGTTACAACTAGAATTACTCTGCATGTACCACCAACCAATCTCTAACTCGAAATTCACTTAGATAACTGATTTTTCCACTTCAGTTAACTATTTCAATTCCACATTGAGAATAGATTACAGTTTAATTTCCATCTAAATTAAGGGATAATAAATATATTCATGCACCTAAAAATAGCCTGTGCACCCCACCCTAGTGTAGGTGCTTAATTTTCACTAGGATCATGGGCGCCAAAAATTTCACACATGACCCAACATGCTATCAAAGGTCTCATAGATTTCTCCAAGTCTAGGAAAATTTGAATGAGTGTAACGAATGACCTCCACGGTAGGGCCCAAGAATGACACCAAATAAGCACAATCTATGCACCAATCATTGTCCAACACTTGAAGCCTGACCTACTTCCCTGAGTCTATCTTTGATTTTGACCACCTTCCCCACTCTAAACTCACAAACAAGGATTTTAGTGGTGCTTTTACCTCTAACATCCTCTCCAATAAGAGAAAATAGCTACCATATCTATTATTGGTGGGCTTGAGGAATTCCTTCCTCATGTGAACCCTATACATGGCCAAGGAGGTGTGGTGGTTGTAGATAAACATCTGCACATCTCTAGAAATTGTCACCAAATCTGATATCCACTGAATTTTTCCAATGTCCTTTATTGCATTATTGAGTGCATGCACACAACAAGGAGTCCAAAAAATATGTTGATAACTGCTTTGAATCAATAACCCAGCTGGTCTGCAAACTGTTGTTGCATTTGTCACAACCTACACCACATTATCAACACCAACATCCTCTATAGCTTCTCGAAGAAGATCAAATTAGAAATATGCATCCTTGCGCTTTCTAGAACAGTCAACAACTTTAAGAAAGAATGGACCTTCTCCAGTTGTCTATGATGTTGATTAGTGGGAGTTTTCGGATGTGAGTCGATCCATCCATAAAAATCAAGAAACCAAAGATCAACCATGTTTGTCTCATTATCTCTTTTTGCACATTAATTTAGACACTTATTTATCTAAAATTGATGTTATTAGCTTATTTTATCCAAGTGGTACATATGAAGGCCCTATTTTTGAAATTTCTTGGACCATTTCCTTGTAATAAGGTGAATGAACAACATGGAAGGGAATTCCATTGGCAAAAAGAAATTTTCCAATTGCATCATCTGTGTCATCTCGATATAGAACATTGTACATACCAGACACTGTAGCACCCATTCCAAAAGAACGAGATGCACCTATAGAACCATTTGTCATTTTTTATGAAGCACTGGATGGATCAACATTTCTGATAAAAAGCAATCCTTTTGAAGTGGCTATCCTTTCTAGCCTCCAAAGTTGCTCTCTTAGAGGTGGAGTCATGTGCTTGGAGAGACACATATTGACTCATTTACCTATGATTTCTAAAATATGTTTCTTCACGCTGGTATACCTGCCAATGAAGTGATGCCCACAAATATTGCAAACCCAATCACATGAGCCACCACCAACTTTTGGATTTTTTTAGGAAGTCTAGTTGCATAGATTAGAAGTGGTTTTTGAGGATTAAATGTCCCCTTTGCAAATTTTCCATATCTCTTGGTGGGCCATCATAATATGCAGTCCTATTTCCTACCCTCTTGTGACTACTTTAAATTTATTCTTGTGAATATTCTAACTCATTAGCACTACAGTTGTTGTCACTGTTACCATTGTTATTGGACTTAATTTGGCTCATAGTTTTGGCTCAGAATAAATATTAACTTGTAACTTCAAACTTGTATGCTGCAATTGAAAATAATTTAATAAATTAATATTTTCAATTTCAAAATTAAAAAAATAAATTAATTAGTAGTTATTGCGTTCTAAAAGGTTCTAAAAGGAATTACCTTTCCCACTAACATTGTACATTCACAAGATTTCCAAAACTGCTGTGTAATTTTATGAATTGATTTTCTTTGTATAAAATAAACCCCTTGAATATCCATCCACGTTCATCATATACTCACTATTGCATTTAATTCCAACATAATATTTACAAATATTTCATATTGCATTTTATTCCAATCTAGTGTTTACAAATATTTCATGACTAGTTGAACGCATCAAGAGGAAAAAAGTGCATGTACAGATACAAAGAAGTTTACTTATTGAATACTATCCCAAGGGGTTCAAAAGAAAAATAACTCACCATTCCACGAGTTTAGGCCTTCTTATCCAACTCACATTTTGGAAACATTTTTTCCTCGGAAATAAACTACTTAAAACTACCTCTCATCGTAGTTTTCACCACACAATCTATATCCACAGTATGGGAAGAAAAGAAATTCCCATAGATTTTCACACACCACCCAACAAAAAAATGGGAGAAAGAGAAGTGGATACAAATACATCATTTCATGTTCCATGGGATGCAATTAATTGACAAATTTTCTAAAAAAGAATAGGAATTTAAGCCATGAAACTAGTATAAAACAACATTTTTTGTGAACATGTATTATACTGGAAAGGTTGTATCATAAAATTATGTGTTGAGATTATGAAATTTGTAAATATAATGTTAATATTGAACAATAGACCTAGCCTATGTGAACTAGAAACTAGTACATGTACAAATATTTTACAACATAATGGGTCCTTTCTTATGAAACCCCATCTTTGTAGTCTGTATAAACCATTGGAAATGTACAGAGATTGAAAATGGAGATACATGCTTATAACCACAAAATCAATGGATTTGGTGATAAATGTTTGATGAATAAAATCTGCAGTGCCAAATCAGGCTGTGAATCAACCAACATTCCATAAGACTGCCTAACTGGAAACCTTGGAGATTGAAACCCTACATGAAAATATGGTGGAATCAAATTTGAAAAATCAGATGTCTTTTGAGAAGGATTTTTTGAAGGTAAGACTGCCATAGTTGTTTTTGAGATTAGGATGTATCAACCACCTCCTGTTGGTATCTTTGCCTGTAATTAAAAGGACTTAGTGTGGCTGAATTTTGCAATTCTACCATTGATTTTATACCTCCCTAAAAAATTGCATGAGATGACAGATTATGAGGATGCATCCAACTTATTTGTGAATGTATATACATAGACATGTCCATGGGTGCCTGTTATTGAATAAACTGAGTAACACTAGATGATGGCCTTGCCTGGGTCTATTTTTATGATATGCATCAGGAATTTTATGCATATTAATACACTTGAAACAAGTTTCACATGTTCCACTTGTTTGGTAGATCCCCATTATATAAGTTGGGTACTTCAGGGGACAATCTCAAGAAATTTTGACCGGGATACATTTGAGGTAAATTTGACACCTACCAGATTGACTTCACTGAATTTAGCAATTTATGAAGCTGATTTCGATTCACTACCTTTGACTTTTTGCAAAGTCTTTTGAATTTTTTTATTGTTGGTTAACTGTGAACCCATATATAGAGACACATGCAACCTAGTAGACCTAGCAATTGTTGCCACACTTGATGAAGAAAATTTTCCTTCAATTTTTTTATTTTTTGTAGAGGCTTGATCATTTGTTGCTTAAGAAGTTGCACAAATATTTAATTTAGCCTTGGTTGTAGTAAAGTCACTTGGACTTTTACTTGTATGAGCCAAGGTCTATTGATCATTGATATCATCAAGAAATAACAAAGCAGCAGCAGGAGCTTCATCTTTACCCACCCATCCTTGTCCAAATGGCACATTAGAACACAAATATTTCTAAATCCTTTTTTCTGTAATATTTTTGGATGATTCCTGAAGACCAAACACATTCATATCAAGATATGGATATATTCACACAGTGATCGATTTTATGCAGTTTCAAATTTAATTACTAGAAGAAAAAAACATTAAACTTATAGATGGTCATATGGATGAGTACCTTTTCACTAATTGCATCTTGAACGAGAGGAGTATCTGTGGAAATGTTTTATATTCCCAGTCATATCATCTGTGTCAAAGAACCCCACATCCTACTTCAACATTGCTTCTAAGTATTTTTCTTTCAATTTAACCACCTGCCTCTCCCCAGTGTGCATCCAAGAAATTTCTACAAAAAAAATCACAACATACAAAATCAAATAGCTCTCTCCAAGCCCAACGACTCATATACATAAAATTAAAACTGAATAGAAAAAAATATTAGAAATTTATAAAGCTTAAGACAAGGGTGTACACTGAAAACAATAACACTTACAAAATATATAAGAAAAAAATCACAGAAGTTTACCTTCACCAAAACTTGTGCAACGGTTGCAGCCCATGAAAGAGCATCATTTACAACTGCCATGTTTCCAATAGTTTCCACACATTGAACATATTAGATCCAATACTTTAGGTAGTTTTCAAATGCAATGAGACATCTTTCATATAGCTTTTTCATCTGTAAACATAAAAACTATTACATTAGAGTGACAACATAATTTTCTAATCTTCAAGCATGAATTTCCACCTAAGACATGATGAATAAATTTATGTTGGAAACTTACCCAATCAAAATCGCTTTCTCATTTTTTTGTAACGTGTCAATTCCAGAATCACCACAAGTAGCTAACCTTTTCTTCCACATTGGTCATGATAAGGTTTTAATATCTCCACATATCATTTATAATGCCACCATGCGAAACAATAATGGTCAAAGCAAATTTCTCCAGGTGCCATGCTTGACCATATATCTTAGTTATATATTTTCCCCATGCATTGTCATGGAAACAAACTTCATATGCTAGAAAAAGAGAGAGAACATACATCAACATTAATGAGGCACAATAAATCAGTGACAATATTTGAGACTAGAATTCCACCTTGAAGAAAATCGATCAGGGTCCAAACTCATTGTGCCCAATGCCCAATTTCACAAAAAATATCCTATATGCATGGAGATAATTGAAATGAATCATCATTTACAACTTTATACCAATGTTGTACAATAGATTGCCTCTCATTGGTTAATTTTGTGTATATGTGAAATCTAATAATCAGTTTCTCTCCATGGGACACAGTCACTCAAGATGCCAATTTCAAGGAGCATGATGACTCTAGATTGAATTTACAAGTGTTGTAAGTACACGAGAATGTCCAACAAGCATGTGACAACAAGAAAGACGCAAAACAACCAAATTTCATGGGACAAGACTTGAAAATATCATTGAATTATTTCAACCTAGAACAACTACCAAAGACAAGAGGCAAGGAAGTTTCCTCTCCCTTATAAATTTAATTTGATTGTTGCTCGGGAGCTGCCTTCAAGACTCACTTGCCAAAAATATTGTGAGATATATTTTTTTTGGTTAGCTGTCAACCCCTACATGGTTGGGGAATATTCCCTCCCCATATCTTTCACAGCTTAGTTTTTGTCTCTACTTTTCTTTATCAATTATAAATAACAAGTGAGGCAATTTTTATTCTTGTGGACTGGGGACACCCACAAAAACCAGAACTAACCATAAAAATATTCACAAAAATGTGAAATTTTACCATATATAGGTGACCATAAAATGTGTTAACAAACTCCCTTTAATATCTTAAGCCAAAAAAACCCAAACATGCCCAAAAATACCAAATAATGATGGTGCACCATATCATTAAGAGTTTTAACCACAAGCCACATGTTACTCATCAATTAGACCACTAGTATCACAGCAGTACATCTCTTCCCGTACTTGCTAGAAACCATCACAAAACCAAATGCAACACAAGATAGCATCATATATAAATCCAAAGCACAAATTCACCCCCATCCATCAAAACTCCTAGAAATGTGATACTGCAAGCTTGATCCTTGTGACAGAAAAAACAAAGGTGTTGTGATGAAAATCACAAGTGCAAGCGTCATGTAGGATGAGGGGTAACATGGCTAAAACATATTCACAGTGTTGCAACATTTAATCCTATAGGTTGTATTTCAGATTCTATATTGAAATATCCAATTGAATTTTTAATCATTGATAGGCTTTAAATATAATGTGATATCTCATAACAAGTTAAGGTTCATGAAATAATGTGATAGACTTATGTCAATACTTGATCCGTACATCCACAATTTGATTTCCCATTTTTGACGCTGCTGGAGAACTCATATTATTTGATTTTATCAATTTTGCAATGATACTTACCTTGCATATCAAATTTAACTGAAATTTAGGATGGTAGTTTCAACAAATTCAAGCTTTAAGTTTTAGTCTCAAATTACATTTAAACTAATAACCTGTAATGTCCCTTCCTATATTTTCCTAATGTCTAAGGAAATTAATTTTGGAAATTTCGATTAAGGCTAACCCAAGGAAATTTTTGGTGGAATACATAATAGAAATAGTTTATTTTTATGCTAGTGGATTATGGGGCCACATGATCTAGGTGGATATTGGTGGCCACACACTTATTCCACTTGGGGCCCCACCATTGTTTCTTTTAGTTTTTCAGTTTCCTCATCTCATGGAGGAACTGAACACAATGGGGACCATTGCTTCCTAAGGGGAAAGGAATGATCCAGGTGGATATTGGTGGCCACCTTCCTATTCTACTTAGGGCCCCACCATTGTTTCTTTAATTTTTTCATTTTCCTTAATAATAGAAAAATTTACTATTTTTAGTAGTTTTTCGGGTCCTAAACTTTTGGAGCCGTTTTGAGGCCCTAAAGGACGTTTTTGGGCATCTCTTCTCTGAAGAATAATATTTAACTTTACAATCAATATTTGCAGTCAGCATTTATAGTCCTCGGATAGATATTTCTAACGATGTATCATGTGTGTGAAACGGAGATAGTATGCCAATGTTACGACCGTGGGAAATTAATGTACCAATTTACCCTGATGGGGCCCATATTATGAAGTTTCATCTCTTAGGGTTAGGTTTTTGGATTTTTAGGGTTTTCCATTGTTTCCCAATAATATATATGCCTTATATCCTCATTGTAACATAGATTTCAGAGGCCTGTAGCCACCACATCTCTTCTCAGAGATAAGCTACCAGTGCCCTAGCTAGTTTATCTCTATTCTGTGTGTAAATAGATTTTAGTTCTTTGATATTCATGAAATTAAGTGTTATTTCCGTTACATTTTTATATTTATGGTTATATGTGTATTCTGTTTCATTCCTGCATAAATTTGGATCACCACATGAAACACGCACTTAGGGAAGAAGGAATTCAAATTCTCTAAGGAAAATATTCAAATTCCCTAATGAAAATTGAATTGTTGGAGGGACCCCCAAGGAATTCACGACAAAAAATTATAAAAGGAAGGAATGAAGGAG